>SCLG01001020.1:0-19742 GCA_004367875.1 Oikopleura albicans
GAAAATCGCAAACCGTCCCTTGTAGGGCGTACCCCCTGTAGTTTAAAAACCTTTGAAAACCCATATGTGGGACATATTCCAAGTTCAACCCGTCAAAATGGAACCCATATTCCGATCTAAGCAAAAAATAGTCCGGACCGCTAATTTTGAGTCAAATGGGCACGTTTAAACGCGTTTCTACGGAATTTGCTATCTTCAAAATAGTATATGTGGGGCCCAAAAAAACGTGTTATTTCAATTGAAAATTGACATTGTGGGCAACCCACGTACTACCCATTTTAACTCACAAGGGGAAGTGCGTGTAAATAGACACGCAACTGGGTTTTTTCGTCGATTTAAGGCGAGACTGAAACAAAAATAATAATTTATGGATCAGCATTTGAAAGTTTCTAGAACAAAGCTTGATAGGTATATAAGTAAACACAATCAACCAATACTTCACAATTGTTTATTTTTATAATGAACTAATGTCTCAAGGTTTATTATACCTAGTTCCATAAATTCCTTCTAAAAATTTCTCGAAGGTGGAAAATGAGACCCCGATTCGGCTCCATCACGACTAGTCGACTCGGTTTTCTCTCGCACATACTTATTATTTTATAATTTTTATTTTTGTGCTCTTTCTCCCAATCGGGATCGAATTTCCCACCTACTCACTTTCTTTGGTCGCTCTGCGCTCCATTCTTATTACCTTTCATGCAAGGGTGTGGTTTCAAGCCGTCGCGTATTATATTTCAGACACACATGCGTTTTGCTTCACGTTTAGAGAAACTACTATTTTCACGCCTGAGATATTTCATTACTACATCTCCCCAATTTGGGTTCAGGTAAGTCTTATTCAATCTTATTACAGACTTCTAATTCCTACTTCTCAAGTGTAGCATTTCATAGCTACTAATATTTAAAATATTTTTATTCCTTGATTTATGAAAGGTTTGGTTATATTATTTAATACGCTCTTTTTGTCAAGCGTTTCTCCCCAAAAAATGGCAACCTCGCCCTTATCTTTCTTTTTGTGTCGGACACAATTATTTTATGCATGGGGTTTCTTCATATACAAAAATTTATTATTTTTCCAATTTGGGTTTTCCACCTCAGGTGCTTCTTCTCCACTTGGTTAGTTTCGCACACGTGGCCTTAGGCGTTTCTACACGTGGCCTTAGGCGTGGCGGTCTCTCATTGGTCAACATCATTTCCTTATAAGGAAACTTTCGCTCGGTTATGCGCGCGCACTTCAACGGACCAATCAGGAACCGCCACACAGGCGCCCCCACACATATTCACGCCTACGTAATTTTCGGCCCGCCTAAATTTGAATTTAAAATATTCAGTTCCCAAAATGGAGACCCACAACAACAACGAAGTTAAAAAGCTGGACAAGAAAAAATTTCAAAATGCACTCAATAAGATTTCTTTGTCCGTCGAACAATGCTTTCACTTGTCATCGGCTGGACTGAACAAATCTTACTCTGACGCCCTATCAAAGGCGACGGCGGATGTGGCCAATCTTGAACCTCTTTCAAGGTAAGAAAGCTACAACATCTTTTTCTACTTGCCCAATTTGGCTTCAAGGTGTAATAAGCCCACCCCTCCTTTTTGTTCCTTTTTCAGACTAATAGGGTCTTTTAAAACCCTCAGAAAAATTGTGGCACCCTACTTTACTGACTTATTTCTTTTTGGTTTTTTGTCCGCATGACAAACATAGCTGAGGCAGCTGTCGATTAGTCTAAAATAAGCACGGTCCAAAGGTCTAATTTTGATAGATATATTATTTAGCTATAAAGGGTTATGGTGTTCTATACTTTACTTAGAAAACCTCTTCACCGGCAATTAAAAGGATTACTTATTTATTTTGTCATAAAATTTTTTCGTTAAGATCCACTTCCGCTACAGCCATCCCCCCTACAACCAACTTGGTCAATTCACCCGCTTTCGGTCCAATCCCATCGGGCGCACGTTCAATCAATCCACATAAAGAATCCCTCTTTGAGGCCACGACCTCCAAAATACAATCACACGATTCCGGAATGCGCGCAGTTAGACGATCGGATGAGCGATCCAAGTTGGTTTTTAGCGACGGAAAGTCGGTTAAAGTTGTTTCAGACCTGGAAAGAAAGCTAAACTTGATTAACAGAACAAAAGCGGAACACTCGATCGCAAATTTCTACCAATTTGGAACACTTTTATCGGCCTTTGAAAATACAAGCTTCATTCGAGTCCCCACCCCACTCTATCAAGAGGGCATTCCTGGCATATTGTTACTCAAAGCAACTTACAGCTGTACAGAAGGAATGGGCACGTTGCTTTCAGGTGGAAGCAGCTCTGGCAAACTGGAATTTAACCCCCAAATCTGGTCTAACCTGGCATTTGACTATATGCCCGTAAAAGTCGCACTAACAGGCTTCCCCGAATCGGTCAACGCCAGGGATTGCCTAAAAAGAACTTTGCTTGTACACGTCAACTGCCCAATCAATCTCATCATGGAAGCTTGCGCAGCCATAGCTCTAGCATCTGGACAGGTAAATCTAGATATTAAAATATATAATTACGCTTTGACCTAGAAACTATAATAACTGAACCTAGAAATTATAATAACTGATTCATATACCTTTTTTATTTCTATCGCTCCAAATTGGGTCTTGTCAAAATCAAACTAATTTCACTCATTCGAACCGTTGACTATCGGAAAAATGTAACTGACCTATATTTTCACATCCAAGCTTTTAACGATTTCTAATTAAGGGTAGCTTCTGCTGCAATGGACGCGATAATCTGGATAGCATCTTCCTCTCAGCAGATTTAAAACAAAAACCTTTCAACTCGCACGGGGACATTTTGGACGACCAATCTCAACTCCACCCCACTCCCATTTCAATTTGGGAAACTTCCTCTGACCGACTCGGTTTCCGTCATGACCCTGGACTGATTAGACGCCTAAAGTGGGGTATATTGAATAAGAAGTGGCCAACACAGCTCTTCCCAATAAACGCTAATAACACTCAGTCGCAGTTTGCCGGTATTGCAAAACCGAGCGATTTAGGCTACAACCCAGTCTTCACATCCGCCCCACCAATCGACGAAAAAATAACCTTAAGTCAATGGCTATCGTCAAGGAATGAGGCGAGTCTATACCATGGAAAGGAAATCTTCCACACGTCACGAGCACCGATTCGGTTGAACATTTGTCTAATTAGTAAGGACCAAATGAACCACTTCATTTTGGGCGACCTAATGGCCAATATAGGAGCAATTCCAGAAGTTCCCAGGTGCGTGGTAAATATGAAGGATGAAACACTTTTTTCAATAAAAAAGGACGCGCTGGCCGATTACTCAGTTACAAAATACTGCTTCACAGTCTGCGGCGAACAAGACTTCCAAAACGCCCTTTATCAGGACCTCGACGTGCCGATTTCCCCAATATGGTCTTCGCAAAAACATAACTCCGAACTAGATATGGACCCCAACAATCGCATCTTATTTTGCCCAACATCACCCGGTGCAGACCTCAACGCATTTAATCATCTCCGGCAGAAACTTTTCATGGTTCTGGCCTTATGCTTTCCCGATTCGGATCAACTATCACAGTTCAAGCGGATTAATGAAGTCATAAATTCGGACAAACCTCTTTCAAGTTTCTTCCTCCACAGCAAATGCGTGCTTGGCGACCTTACGGTAGAAAACGTTAAGCAAGCTATCAAACACTGTCACGACATTTCCGACTCTTCAGGACGGTTTTTCAAAATTATCATTAGTTGTCAGCATAATCAAATCTTTTGACATATTTCTGTTATATAAAACCCAACTTGGGATTAAAATTATTATAAAAGGGGTCGCGGCAGCGCCGGATTAGAAGTCTTGTTTGATGCCAATTTCCTGTGAAAGCGGTCGTTGGCATATTTTAAGGCATGTTATCCCCGGGATTCGAACTCAGTACCCCTGGGTTAATCTCAAGAGTATCTTAGATCCGGCGCTACGGCGGCCCCGAGTGGAACTAGGACAACCCCAGGCTAAATAGACACTTCTTATAAATTTACAAAAATTTTAACTGTCTGGTGTATTTTTCTTCTACCTATATTTTTCGTTTCAAATTCTGAATAATCTATAGTATATTTATCTTAATAAGATAAGATTTTGAAAATCTTTTTGAATCACCACTTGAAGGAAACCTTATTTACGCACCAGTCGACTTTAATAAAGCTTCTTGGGAGAATGAGGCTCTGATCGACATCTTCGCAATCCCAAGAAGCCTAACAATGTTGTTCAACGACCTCAACGCAGCCGAACTGTCAAACACCAATTTGGTTTTCCCAACACTTTCAAACCTGTCCGCTTTTATGTCTGGTCTACGGCTTGACAGATTAACAGAATACGCCTCCCTGAAAGCATTCGGGCAATTCCTGAAACTTTCTTTCCCAACTGACATGTCGGTCGAGGACATTAAACTCAACAGTTATTTAGCAATGGTTAAATTAACTCTCCAAAACCTGGTAGATGTAATCTTACAATTATCAAAGTCAATCTTGGAAGAAACTGGACATCTAGTTTTAAAAATAAACGGGATGAAGGCCTTTTTGGAGGAAGTAAAACCTTCTGATAGTTTTTACAAAAAACACGTCGCTGCAGTTATCGGAGAAGATTTCGAAAGAGGAATATTTAACACCAATTTGGGAGATGACAGACTACTAGTACTTACGGTCGATTCAGTCAAAAAAGAGCTTGTTGAGAATAAATCAAGTTCGGTCTACGCTAGTATCGCTTGTCAAATGGCATTTAGCGTAATCACGTCAATCAACAAAGAGGCACCACAAATGTCAGGCGATGAGTTGAGCCTTCGTTTCGAACTGCAAGCTCTGGCAACTACAATAGTTCAGGCAATTTCGGATGATCCTCTAGAGGCGGCCTTATCGTTCCCATTTTTAAACACCATAGACGAGTTTGTTGAACTTTTAGTCCACAAAACTGACCCGATTCGGTTGTCGGAAGCACTCTTCCAATGTTTAGTTACAATCCTTTACGACACCCACAAAAACATCAACATTCTGGAAGGAACCGGGAGTACGAAGCTGAGGACTATAGATCTCAACCTAGAGATGTTTCAAGACAGCCGCACATCGAAAGACAAAATGTTAGATAAACGCCATATCCTGGTGTCTAAAATGGCAGAAAAATTCACAACAGTCTTGGTTGACTTAAACAATAAAGAAGGTGCTAACAAACTGGACCTAGATGACTTCAAGGAGGCTGTTAAACCTTTCTTATGTGGCAACAAGGATATTTCATCAACCAAATTGGAACTGTTTCAAGAACAAGAAGGAGCCGCCGTAATAAAGCAAAACCTCTTTTCAAATCTGGATATCACCTCGCTGGGCGCTTACAAACACCAGATTAGGTCGAAATTGGATAAATCAAAACCTTCAGGCTTAGGTCATAATCTCGCGGCAGCACACTACTACACAGCATCAAGTGTTTTCCTACATTTGAAGGATAACGCTGAAAAATCTATCCTCCTGGGTAACGCGGCGAGCAGATTGGCCAAGGACTATGCTTTCGCATCCCCATCACAAGGCCATGAAACCGACTCGGATTCAGATAATGAAGACATGTGCCCGTCGAGTAACGACTCATCGGACTCAGAAGACGAAAGATTGCTTTTCGCGCGCGGTGTGCATGCGGGAACATCTTCAACGCTAGCCTTTCAGAACGTGGGCGATCACCAACTCATGGAATCAAGTCACCCTACAGTTAGAGCACCAGTTACGGAAACAACCGATTCGGGAACTTTATTCGCCACCTTTGATCTAGGTTTTGCAAGCTCATTCAGAGTTAAGAAATCAAGCTCCTTCTTTACAATGACCAACACAAATCAAGTCTTGGAGCTTTTCACACCAACAGGCGTTTCTCACCTCGACAAATTCGGAGAATGCATTAAAAAAGATAGTCAAATTGTCGAAATCATTTTCGATACGGTGTACCCGTTAATAAAAAAGGAAGTGGGCCGTCGATCGTTTGCCAGGATAAAAAATGCAATCGGGTTGATAAATGAATCTGACCTTAAAACAAAAATGGACCAAATTGGGGTAGTCTTACCGAAGGTTTGTTCAAATTGGACCCAACTGGCGTTCCGAATGGTATGTTATTTGTTCCATGTTGGGGCTGCCAGGCAACAAAGCGCGAAAATAAAAAATTATTACTCGCTCGAAAACACTAACATCATCTCCTCAAAGAACGCTTGGCTACAAATCTTCATCTACGAACCCGCAAACATCATCGAAAATCAAGGATGGGTGCAAAGATATAGTCTAGAGTTCATCAACCCCGATTCGGGAACACCATGGCCTGTCAATACTTGGACTAACAACCGACTGTTGCCCGCAACACGCTACCGCACTCCACTGCCGGGACAAAATAACCAATTCATCCACACTGGCAGTGATGGGTCGGTCCCGCTGAAAGGAGTGATTTTCAATGATTTCCCAAAATGGTTAAGCTTGAGGAGTCCTGAAACAACAAAAAATCAATTATTGATTTATTTAACTTCAGCAAGTAAGTCCCTATCTCGTTTAAAATACAAAAACATTAGACATTAGATAAGACCAAAATTTTTAAAAAATTTATATTTCTTTTCGTTTGATAACTCTTACCTCGATAACAATAACTTGACTTGAAATAAACGTTTCCATCCAATATGTTAGAAAAAATTAAAATTGAAACTATATAGAACCGTTCTAATACTACATGTTATAGACCATGACCTCTACAAATTGGAAACAGGGGGCATTTTACCCAAGCGTGCAGAAGATAACTTCCGAGTACGATTAGGCATCGCAATAACAGGAGGCTCGTCACCAAGAGCGCTTAGGAATGATGAGCTAAACAAAATTACGGAACTTGCTGCAGAGTTCGAAAAGATTATTCCCGATTCGGTTAGTAAACATAGGCTGTCACCAAATAAATTCCAGGCAATATTTGATGTCTGGCAAAACAATGCAAACAGTCGCTCAAATAGAATGTCAACTCATATACGCAATTTGAAGTTCCTGAGAAACGACCTTCAAAAAGGTGTCATAAACCGGGAAGAGTTCAACAAAAAATCAGACGAAAGTGAGCGCACTTGGGGATCAGCCAGATGTCTCACATCAATCCTTTTTGCCCCAGAATACTTCGCCCGATTCGGTTTTGAAACAACATTCTTCGCTGTAAGCCCAACTACAGCAGCTTCCTTCATGTCGGAGTTAAAATATGGGGACTTGCAAGTCCCGTCGGATATAAAAACCGCGTCCCTGAGCGACTCTTTGAAGGGGGTCCAAAGAGTACCAATTGTCAATCTCTTGGCAAAAAGTTTCGTCTTACTTACCCCACGTCTCGACCCACACCACGACACCTCACGCAACACTTGGGACTCTGACTTAGAGATCGCAAAGGTGAACTCGGAATTTAGAGCAAAACGGGATAGGATACTGCACCAATACGAACAAATGATGTGTACCGTTAGATCAACAATACACAACTGGGACGTGTGCTCAAATACCTGTCATTCAAATACACTCAGTGCGGTAGTGATAAGGCAAGCTGCAAAATCACCAATTTTGGAATTTTTAATTCCTTTCGTTGGCACACCCCAAGTGAGACACCAACTTCCCCAAATTGGTCAAGCGTCATACACATCGAACCAGCCATCAACCAGGTCGTACCTGTCCCAAGAAAATGTCATAGGTCACCCATTCGAGTGCTCGGCAGCTACCAACGCAATTTTCGATTTTGAAAATAGGGACTTGGAAATCGGTGATATAGCCGTCAAAAACACCTCAGTGCCCACAAACAAAGAGCCGAAATACAAAGAGGGGAAGGCGTTGTCTGGTCACAGAATCTACCATCGCAACTTCTTCGGGTGTGAGCATGGGCCTTTAGTCTCGCCTTTCCGAGGCCACCCAGCCGTTGATACTCGCATGACTCTATGTTTTGCGGGCACAGCCGTCGGTGAGCAAACCTCTAACGCCAATCTGGGACATATTGGTAATAACTATATCAGGCATGGGTTTACAGAATCTATGAATTTTTAGAATGACCTTCACCAAAAAATACATATAATTATACGCATTTATTAAGAATTTAAACCATCTAATCAAAACCAAATTGGATAACTATTAGCAAAAAATTAACTATTCGAATCCCATTAAACAGCCCTCTCGCGTTTACCTTCGTCTACAATTGCTACGGGGCAAAGCTCGACGGGTCAGAATTAACCAATTTGGAATGCTGGCACAGCTCGCGCCAAGACGGTGCGGCATATCGCAATCCCGACCGTTTTAGCGCACATCACCGTAGTAACTTTGAAAACAAAGCAAGTCGCCAAGGAGGATTTAACAGGCAAGAAGAAAAAAGACAGGCGGCCCGAACCCACGACAGGACTAAAGCAACGTCATGCCAGCGCGCAGAGCAATCCGTCAAAATGGGAATCACTGCAGCCACCGATAATCGAGAAATAAACATGCATGCACAGAGAGTGACAGCAGCATATTTAAATGCACTAGACCTTACGAACAGGAACGTGTTATTTAACAAATATAATTAATAAAAAGAACAGACTCTATTATCGACTGTGATAATTTGTTTAGATATTGCCTAATACTACTTTTATTTCAGTTTATTATACTAGTCAATAAAATCGTTATTTTTGTAAATGATCATATGTTAAATAACGTGCTAAGTGCTTTAGCAGAGTTACGAGTACAACTCGAAGTACAATATTTGTCCGATTCGGAAATCAATGACCATGCCCGAATCATAGGGAACGAAAAGGGGGCTTACTCGTTGCTTAAAGTGGAATCAGCAGCGGATCTGGGAAGGTTTATCAGACGCACTAGAAGAGGATTGTCTGCGGTACGTGTTATTTGGCCAATATTTTTTGTTTTTAAGTCAAAATAACGAGTGTTTTACCCAGTACCAAATTGGTCCATTTCTAACCCTGCTCATCAGGGACAGCCATTCATTGACAATAATGAAACGTGCTAATACGTTTAACAACATCTCATTTTATTCCTTTTAGAGAGCCATCATGCAGGCCTTCAAAATCGACCCAGAGTTACGACGAAACACGACGACAAGGCTTTCAAATATTCTACAAATTTGGGAGGCAGCAAAATGTTCGGTCGCTTTCATACATGAGAACTACAATATAACTGCGGGGGAAAACGGAACTTTTGGCATAAGCCTTAAAAGATAAAAAGCTGCCATTGAGAAAAATGTTTTACTTTTTGTTCATAAACTTTCCATCGCTTATAATGTTCAAATCGTTAATTCAACTTACATTAAAAAAAAAAAAAACCAACTTGGAATAAATTAAATGTCAAAAAATGATCATTGATTTCTTTCTACAATACAATATTATTTTAGAATTTTGGCACAACCCCCTTATAATCTAGTTACTTTAAGAAAAATTTTATTTAGACTCTTACGTAATGAAAATGGAAAGATCGCGAAAAACCTCAACTAGAAAGAAAAAACAAGTCATATTCTCGCAAGTAAGTGGTCATTCAAATACTCAGAATAGCTGCTAATCATGAGGAAAAAACATTATCTTTGTTGAAACAACTCTTTCAACATAACCAAAATTATATTATAGTTTTAAACAAAACCCAAATTGGTTTAAAATCTTTTTTTTTTTTTCACCCTTTAGGATAGGGATACCCAAAGTTAGACACTATTTTATCTAGTTCTTTAGAGCACAATGGACGATGACGAAGTTCAAACTGAAAATGTTGTACCATGGTAAGTTAGGAAACCTTTATTCGTTTTCCCCGGAGTAACGAATATATAATTTCTTAGCGATGAAACTATGGCGCAGCATGAAAGAGCGAACCAGGCATCACCACAAACTCTAGTGAGCAAAGATGAAGTACCCAACTTGGGAAAGGAAAAAACGATCGGTTTACAACAGGTTTTGAACACCGCAACAAATCCTACGCCTGACAAGCAAAAGGCCAAAACGTCAAATGAAAGCGAGTCGCTGTCGGACTCGGCAACTTCGGACAGTCTCGAAAACTGTTTCAGCGAATCCGAAGAGGAAGCTTCATTCAAAGTAGCCCAAAAAGCTGGCACAAAATCTAAGGTAAACAGATTTTAACTAACACTCATTTTAACTAATCGTTTTGAAAACATCCCCCATCAACCCAAAAAATCTAGCTAAATCTATAATATAACCTTTTCACCAGTCTTACTCCCCTTTTTCAGACAAAACGCGTAAAACAAGCGGAGGAGCCAGTTGTCGCGAAAAAACCCAAATTGGTAAAAACAACAAAGCAAAAACCAAACACACCCAAATTGGCGACTAACAATTTTCTACCAGAAAGCTCGAAGAAGCCTAAAAAAGCAGCCAAGAGTGTCAACCCACTGCTAAAACCATCACCACCACCCATACAAGAACTCAACGTTATAACGGAAAGTGAGGAGGAGGAGTCGTACGACGGCCAAGCGTTAAATTTAGCTATAGACGAAGTCATAGCCCTACTTGAAAAACGTAAGAAGAATCAAAAACTTGGGAACAAGGACACAGTCTTGATACGCGAAATCCTGACTTCGGTCATTCCCGACTTCATACCAAAAGCTAAACACGCGAGCAAACCCGAATCGGACAGAATCACCAGCATCCTAAAAGAATCATTGCAGCAAAATAACGACATCTTAAAAACCACGTTCAACTTTGGGGACCTTCAGGCTCAGGTGAAGGTACTGGAGGCAAAGCTAGCGGAAAAGACAGCATCACTGACCAGAACAGTAGACGGAAACAAGAACGCCTGTGACAGCAAATGGAGGCTGAAAGACAAGGACTTTTCAGCAATTACCAATTTGGAGACTAAGGTCAGGACAAATCACGAGTCAGTCACGGCGTCAATCAAGAAAGTCTTCCCTTTCGCCAGTTTCAACTCAGTCAGTCCGGAAACCTTGGTGGAAAAAATCTCCCGCTCAATGACCCCAGAGTTCATCGCGTACCTAGAGGACTGGGAAAACATCAGCTTTACCGACTCGGGAAAAGGGACAAAACTTGTCGACTCACACCTTAGAGGGCTTTGTGTTAAGCTAATCAAAGACCCATCACATAAACTTAGGCTCCAAATCCACAAATATATAACTTTCTTTAACCAGGCCTGCGCAAGTTTCCACGCCCTTTTAATCTTCCCTTCACTCGTGTCACGAGTAGAAGCGATTAAATTCCTAACACCCATGGCCTACTATTCACATCTAATTACAGTGAAAGCAGTAGAAAGTTCCCCGGTAGCTAAAGGGTGTACAGCCCTATTAGGATCACTCACTTCAAAAAATACAATCACACTCGGATCCTTTTACAGCCAGGTCAACAGTTTTTCACCAAGTTGGTTCACAAGTTTAGAATTAGGCCATCCTCACGACCCAGACGACGATAGTAGGCTCTGGTTTGAAAGCTATAACATGCCGACGGCCCTCAGATTACGTAATGGGCTAAATGTTTTAGACACAAACACCTTTTCTTCGTTACAAAATAAAGTCTTCACCGAGTCCAAAGTCCCTTGCCCCAGTAGCGGTCCCAGACGCGATGAGCTACATGAAGATGACGATCTAGGGAGCCAATTTGGGGATAACCAGCACGACGACGGCAACGGAAACTTTAACGAAAATAATTTCAGGCTAGTACTAGACATTAATTTTTCAAACTTTACAGACTATGCGGACTCATTCACACCCCCTCGGCGAATCATTGAATCAAACTGGTTCAATAATTATAATTATAGCGATGGTAACGAAGGCCAACTCGACGATATCCAAATGGAAGACGGAGAACTTGAGGCAGAGTTCGACTCGGACCTCGATTACGAGGATTACAGATAAAAATCTTTTTCGAAACAACCGCTTCGCTAAAAACGTTTCACACTTACCACCCGTTTTTCATCCTTGAGTTAACGCTGCTACCCAATTTGGACACTATCACTTATCCTGTAATTTTGCTTCTTGAAACTACCGATTCGGTCTTTAAAAAATCTTTTTTATCTTACTCATCACAAAACCACTTTTAAGAATGGCAATTATTTCACTTGAAACAATCTCTAAGGACCTAGTCAGGTGCGAGGCAGCATATCTAAAACTAGAATCATCTCTCTTTTCTTACTTACTCGAGAATCTTGTTAACTTCGAGTACACTATAGTCCAACTTTTCCTTAAAGGCCTAAGAGCATACCTAACCGTCCTTAAAAAAGACAACGCATGGTACGCAAAAAAGTTCTCCAAATTGGTAAAAATCCAAATGTGGTTATCAAGGCGTAACAGAAGAGAAACAGTAGTTCTCTTCTTAGATTTTTTTAGCAAATCTCAGAAAGGTTTGCTAGAACAGAGCAGGCTCACCTATTCGGACCAGTTTCTTTACCTGGACAGTAAACCCAACTTGGGGAAAGAAGCAAGAAATGAGAGATTCCTAGAATTTAATAAGCTTGTCTCAAACCCTGATGCGGACGAGAAGCCGCTCGAGTTACACGAAATATAGACATCATCAAATAGGTTATTATAACAAAATTGGGACACCTCTTTTAATCATACGACTACCCCTACTATTCCGTTACCTGATTTACCAATCTAAAACGTGATACCACATTTTCATGATTGGTCTACTCACAGGACGCATATTTCAGAATGAACTTCCAGGACATAGACAAATTAGCTAGATCTAAATTCGATAACGGAGATTTTGACAAAGTAGAGAGGGTCGGGTGTAATGCAATCAATTACAAAGGTCAAAGATTTATTTACCCATTTACCTTCCAAGAATGGCACACATATAGCCTTCAGTTATGGGACAAAGTGTTCGATGTAGCTAACGATTTAATAGACCCAATTTGGGAAGATATAATGTTTAGGGACGAAGAGGACTACTTTGCGGATAGCTTTAGATCAGCTATTTTCTTCTGGCGACTAGCCGTTCCCCACTTAACAGGGGAGAAAAACATTTATGACTCATATGACAGAGTTTACCGCGGAGTAGACCTCTTCGAAACTATAAATCAAATACCGCTAAATAACCCCAAACAATATAATAAAAAGATAAAATTAGCCACTAAGACAATCCCACACCTGACAAACAGAGCAGTTTTGAGGAAAATGGGATCTAAAAAATCAATTAAAATTTGCGGTAGAACAGTATACCCTAACTGCAGAACCCCGGTCAAAATAGAAAAAGGGAAAATAGAAGAAGCCATTTTCCAAAACGGTCCTTCAGCAGCCCACCACGCCGATTTTATTTTCGAAAATTTAACCAAATGGTCAAAATCAGGGGCTATTTCTTGTATAGGGAAAGTCAACGGGGAAGCCGACCTAAAATTACGCAGAGAAGGCGCTTTTTTCAATGCTTCAATCTTCGTCGTATCAACGTCAAAATTGAGGCTTATTTGGAATGGCCACCCTTTAAAAGTAATAGAAAAGTTTAAGTTAGGATGTTTCCTGGATGACGCTAGTAAGGCTTTAAAATTAATGAAAAAAGGCGATATTATTAACAAATTTGACGATAGTAGCGGCTTTCACCAACTTGGGTTAAATAAATTTAGTAGAAATCTAGCATGCTTTTCGTTTGGAGGTTACAGGTTTAGGTTCAATGTTTGCCCCTTCGGCATACCTTGCATACCCCATCATTTCCAACTGGCCAACCTAGTGGCAGTCAACTTGGCTAGAAAGCTCGGCTGTAAAGTCCTATTATACCTAGATGATAGGCTTACTATTTCACCTAAACCCAAATTGGGATGTGCTCCCAAAGCGGCCTGGCTGATTATAGCAATACAGGTTATCTTAGGAGGCTTTATTAATCGCGCAAAATCAGAATTTTCTGTGTGCACAAGGCTAGAATTTCTAGGATTAATTTTTGATACCTTAAAAGAAACAGTCGAAATTCCCTTAGAAAAATGGAAGAAGTTCTGCTCAGAAATAGATGTCATTTTGAAAACTAAAAAATGTTGCATGAAAAACATCGAAAAAATTAGGGGAAAGGCGTGTAGTTTCATGATCGCAGCACCAATGATGAGGCTATACATTAGAGAACAAACTAATTGGCTAAAACAGTGTGCTGAGGGTACCGATCTAGATCCCTACGCGGAAAACTTTAAGTTAACACATGAAGTAAAAACCGAATTGTTAAAATGGAGAAACACTAGTTTTATCTCTACAAAGAGAAAGTGGTCGAAACTAGAATATGTAAGAGCCAAAATTTTAACCAAATTGGATACAATTAATGCCCCAAAATACAGGCTTGCCACAGATAGTAGTAATTACGGGGGCGGGGTAATTCTTAACGAAATTTATAAGGAAGAGTCTATTTATTGGAAGGGAGAAGACGCCAAAAAGGCGATCCATATCAAGGAAGCCCTGATTGTCAAATATGCTTTAATTAACTATAAAAATCTTTTTAAGGGAAAAAGAGTGCTCCTAGAGGTAGATAATATGGCGGTCGTTACAAGTTTCCAATTTGGGGGAAAAAACATAGAACTAACTAGAATAGTAAGGTTCTGCCACGAGCTGGCGATAAAACACAACTTTTTGCTCGAAATAGTTTGGGTGCCAACTGCGTCACAGAGGGCAGACGAACCATCTAGAGTCCTAAAAACATCGGAAACGGAATTAAGCAGCGAATGTTTTTCACGCCTAGAACAGTACTTAGGTATCACTTGGACACTTGATGGTTTCGCAACAAGCTACAATAAAAAATGCATAGACTTTATTTCATGGGCTTACTCTTCAGACGCCATATGTCAGGATTTTTTCTTTTGTAGAAGTCTGGCTAATTATAATGTGTACGCCTTTCCACCACACAGGCTAATCCCCAGGGTCCTGGAAACATTATTGGACCAAAAAGTCCCAAATTGGGTTCTAATCTTCAGATACTCATATAGTCTACCAACATTTTACGCGTCACTAATCAACAACCCTTTAATAAGCTTGATAAAAATAGATGACATTAACACGAATAATATTCTAGTGCCGTCGAAGACGCTTTCATCGGGTGGTTACATGCGTACATGCTCTTCTTCAAGCGAAACCTGGGCGGCTTTCTACACAATTTCAGCAAAACCACCCAATTTGGAAAAAGAATTCGTTTACAATAACGAACTTGAATAACATCTAAAAGTTCTTTATTAGATCCCGTGCAACTCATAAACCAATTTGGTCATACGAACATAATCTTAAAAAATTTTTTTTCTATTCATGTTTAGAATAATTTTGATAATTGACTAAAATTCGGGAAATGGACGACGGATCCTTTGATAGCACACTCCTAAAAAGTTTAAGCCTGACAAACGAATTCGGGCAGTCGAAGCTAATTAAGGCCAGCGATAAAAGGTAAGCAACCAAAAATAGATAGTTAAAAATAATCAATTTCACTAGTCAGGCCCTTTGAAATCATGTCCTAAAATTAAGATCTTAAGCTCTTTTATTTAAGAAAGCTGTGCCTAGATGTCACGAGAGACCTAAAATTCGACCCAACCAAATTGGTATCAGAAGACCCGCACCAGGCAGCCCATTTGGCCGACATAGAGGATCTGGAACAAGAACTAAATGACCATCGCAAGAAACAAAATGAATGTCGTGCGCGGTCAATAAAAATCAAAAAACGTCTTACGCTGCTTAACATGGCGAAGGCAAAACGCGAGAAAGACCCAAAATGTAAACTCACCAATTTGGAAGAACAATCACTTGAGGTTGACGTGAAGAAAATTCAGTTGGACCTTAAAAATACCACAGAGTACAAAACCGATTCGGCCAAGAAAGCAAGAAATTGCATACGCGAGATAGAAAACATTAAAAAATTGTTAAAAGAAGGGTCTGACATTATTACACGCACAGACCAAGACGGGGTAAAAAGGCAGTTTTTACACGCTGACAATTTAGGAAGCCTACCTTACCTGGCAGGGGCTACACCAACCCATAGGGACATTAAAACGGAATCATTCGAATTGACCCGTATTTTAACTACCCCTGACGGGATTAAAACAATTACACTAGACTCCGCAACCAAGTTGGTAAAAAGATTCCAGGAATGTTTTGAAACGGGATCCACCCCATATATGGAGTGTCACGGTATATTAGAACACCTACGTTCGTGGCGTGAAACGATTACCATAAAAGCGGTAATTTTACAGTTACAAAAACTATTACTCACCCAGGAGTCACATTTCAAATCTTCAAATTGTCTCAAACTATATCTCGAATCATATAAAACAAAGGTAGAGGGTCCGGCCTGTAACATAGCTAGGGTCAAAAAACAATTGGAAGATAATACTAAATTAATAAAAAACGGTGGTAGAGTACCAGCTTGGCTATTTAAGAGAATCAAAAACCACAATAACACTATTTTCAATAAAAACAAATCAAACCGATTCGGTAGGGGCCAGAATAACCGGCAACGGGGCCCAAATAATAGAAGGTCAAACTATGGTCGAGGCCGAAACAATAATAATAACAACCGCCGCCATAACGGCAACAATCGCGGAAATCGCGGTAATAACCGCAATAATAGAGGGAATAATAGAAACCATAGAAATAATAACTATAATAACATAAACGGTCAAAATGTCCAAAATCAGGGTCATAATAATAACAATAATAATAGAAATGGCAACAGGAACAACAATAGGCAAAATAACAATGGGGGTAACGGAAATAGTTCGGGGGGCCAGCCAAACCAAAACTGGGCACAAAACAATTCCAATAATGCCCAAAACTCGAATTAAATTAACCAATTTCCGTTCCATTTTCCCGATTCGGTACTCATATTTATTATCACGTTTTTATACACCGATTCGGAAAACCTGTTCTTATAGTCACTATTTCTGTACTCTACATGCCCCTTTTACCCAATCATTCAATCATATTTTTTATGCAACAAATCACTGCTTCCGATGCGAATCATTCAGTAAAACAATCTTATTTATAATTTTTATGCGTTTAGATCGATTGTGTAATAATGGGTTCGGACGACGATTTCGAGTCAGAAATTCGCCAAATAGTCGCCGAGGAGAAGTCACAAAAAACAACAAAAGAAAAGGTCTTCAACATGTTACACATTTTAACATGTGAAAATAAACCCAGTTTGGACAATTTCAAGCAATTTTCAAAAGAATGGATTCAAGAGGTCTTTGTTCTTTGGATCCTAAAAAGTATGAGAAAAAATTACAAAAGTATAAGACCTTATAATATACCAAGGCGAATGAAGTATATTCTCGATTTTTGTAAAAATATTCATAATATTTCCTTGTCCGATTCGGTTATTTTTGAATTAAATAGTCACGCTGAAAATACAGCATATTCCTTTAACGGGAAGTTCCCAAACAACAAGATTCGTCAGGCCCCTTTACTGTTATATGACGAAGGAATAAAACTGTGTAACGCCATGTTTAATACTCCAAAGATTTCAAATTATCAATCAAAAATGGCAGCCTTAATACTTAAAATTAGCTTATATACGGGGTGCCGCTTTGGTGACATTAATAAATGCCGATGGTCAAATGTTAAAATAAGCAAAAACCCAGTGGGAATTTTCGTTACATTTTTTATAATAAGTAAGGGAGACAGATTGAATAAAAGAGGAGACACAATAACATTTAAGGTAAACAAAACCGACTATAACAACCCAATTAGTTGGTTAATATATTTTTCAAATAGGCGAAAGTCCGATACTGATTATGTTTTTCGAAAAATCAAAGGAAAGAGTGTTAGGGGTTTCATGACCACGGACCTAATGTGTTACTATATGAAAAAATTTTCACCCCGAGTCGGTATTAACCCCCCGCCAAGCGGTCATAGTGCGAGACACGGAATGACTTCACTTCTATGTTTGGGAGGGGCCAGTGACGAGCAGTTAAGGATATTTTTGAATTGGTGTGGTAATTCAACTATGCCTCATCACTATAAACGCCAGAATTTAGAAAGAACCGAATCGGGTTGTGCTTATATTTTTGACACACTACGCACCAGTAATAGGTTCGGAATCCTCCAAAAGCAGATAGGTTCCACGTAGCTTACAGAGATGGCTCTTGCGCCTGCGAGGTGGTCGCCACCTATATCCTGAGCCACTATCACCCGCGCGAATTACGTTGGTTTTTCAATTCACCCCCATTACATAAAGCACGCAAAGTCGCGGTAGAAAGGTGCCTGCTAAAATCGACACCAACCAAATTTTGGAAAGGACTCTATTTTCTCACTATAAAGTACGGCCTGGACCAACTAGTTGTGGAAGGCCTGCTAGGCGTAAAAACCAATTTGGTAAAACTTGAATCAAGTATCTCCTGTAAAAAACTTTGCTATCAATACCAGAAAAACGTCAAAAAATGGAGCTTCTTCTACTTGAATAACCTCTATAGACACTGCCCATGTCGTAAACAAGGCTAAAATTTACCCCAATTTGGGTTTTTGTATTTTCAGTTTAGTTTATCATAATCGCTGCCTTTTTTACGACGTTCACTGAAATATTTCTCATTAATCACTTCCCAATTTGGACATTTACTATTTTAAGCTGTAACGTTTACTTAGAGCCCATACATTTTATGATATAAGGTCATAAATTTACAAATATTTAAGAATGGGTAAACTCGTAGAGAGTCTAAGTGAAAACTTTTTGTTTTTGTTGTTTTTCACGACAAATACAAAAACTGGCATACTAAACTTCGAGGAGTATCTGAATTTCGCCAAATCAAAAATAACAAATCGTTACGGACCAATTTGGGACACTTTCAAAGAGCCTGATGAATCAGCTTGGGAGCACATCCTGTCAACTAAAGACAAATTCGGAGCATTGATCGAAATTACACGCTTAACAGGTTAGCCTAATATATTTAAACAAAAATACAGTTCACCCACTATTTAAAAAATACATCCCCCAAACTAATTTAAATTAAGTTGGACTTGAAGCCCTGGTCAAGGAAACAAATGAATCCAAAAACGTCTTCAAACAAACAGTCATCCCACAAGCAGATATACTTGAGACGCTTAAAACAATGGGCGTGGAGGTAAAAAACAGTATACCAACATGCAGCGCTGTGGGACGTTTCACTGAGGCCTCGCTCAGGACAATTTTCGCTTTCTGGTCAAGCCTTATACGTAGTGGTAAAGATGAGATTGATAAGGCAACATCCGACTTCCTGGAAATTAGCCTCGCTCTATCACAGGTAAATTCATAAAGACTCTTTAGCCAACTTGGTGGAAATATTCAAATACTCTATATTTATATATGTTTCGATAACAAAATTTTCTTAATACTTTTCACCTGACCATTAAATTAAGTTGAAAGAAGGTTACGGGTACATCACAAAAGCATCATTCGAAAAAATCGATTATGAATCCCCACTTTGGGCCATAACTTGCAATTGTGATACAGACGTGTCAATATGCTTCTGGGCCATATCTAAGGTAGTTGGTAAAATGAACTCCAATTTACCAAAAAATGTTATAAATAATAGTCATTTATACTTCATTGTCATTTATAAGTCATAAAAATGATTTAAAATCAATTATTACATTCAGCCATTAACTTATGATTTAGGGCAAACTCCTCTATCAGAGAGTTTCATTTTTCGATAGACAAGGCGAAAGAAGGATGCAAGGCGGCGATTGGAAATCGGTCAACGGCCATACCCTTGAAAATAATTTTAAACGAATAAACCCGAATCGGGACCTAAAAAACGATTTAGCCTGGACACTTGATACGAGTTTCTGGCGTTTTTGGCGTTTTCTGGTTT
>SCLG01001021.1:0-19712 GCA_004367875.1 Oikopleura albicans
AACCACGGAAGGATAAAAACTTAACCTACTTGAGCTAGTTATTGCGCAATTGACCTTTTTAATATTATACGCTGCGGGTTTACGGTTTTTGTGACTTAATGAAGCAGCGTTTTCGGGGTACTGGATTTAGCATAATTTCACGTGCAAAATTGAATACAGTCCCTACAGTGTAGGGCCTACACCCATTTCACATTCTAGTTTTACATTCTATAAGGTCGTTTATTTTAAGTTTGTATTGGTGTTTATATGGTTTTCACTTTTTGGATGAACTCATATCTTTTTGACAATTTAATGGATTTTTTTAATCAACATTTATGGTTATTAATATTTGTATCAAAATTGATTTTCTTTATTAATAACTCATCAAGGCATTACAGTCCTTAACCATTTATCGGACGCTTTTTGGCCAAAAAGGGGTCATTCTAATACAAAATGACCTCTTTTGTGACGATGCTCATTTATCGGACGCTATTTTCGAGAACCGAAAACGTCCGATAAATGGTTAAGGACTGTATAGTTTCGTTTCATTTCTATTTGCCCACAAGGCTCACTTTGCAAACTTTTGGTCATTTGGGCCTATCGGTACAATTGTCAAAAACCGTAAGGCACAACTTGTGGCTGACAAACGCATTGATCGATATCAGCGCATCGATATCTCTATGTGTAAGCAAAGTCGTGATGTTCATTTTCACATCCAAAATCGGGACTGCAAGTACATGGAGTCGGACGTCCGGCAATATGGGGCACTCATGGCGGCTAATGAAAATGGTCGAGGGTGTATTTACACCATAAAGTTTAACGTTTTTGCCCATAACGGCTCGTGCTTCGAAGATACTTTCGAAAATGGCCCGGAACCGGTCCCACACCCGCGTTTTTATGCGCTTGAAATGGATCGCAACAAACGCTACCAAAAATCGGCAGAAAACATTGCAGACGCCAATTTGGATAAGTTCCTCGATGCGGAAGACGGTCCTTTACCGACCACTTTGGAACAACTCGAAATTTTGCGCTCAGGAGAAGCACCAGTTGGAGCAACCACGGTTGTCCGTGAGGCAGTCCGTGAGGTGGAAGCCAAAATATCGAAAGTCGAATCCGACTTGGCTGCGGAAGTCAAAACGCGAGAGACGCAATATGAGTCAACCATGGCCAAAATGCGGGAGTTGGAAGACACTGTCTTATACATAGGCTCTCGGGCCAAAGTGCAGGAGTCCAGTGTACAGGCCCTGGCACATATGATCACAAAAAAAGAAATTTCTGGTACGGATAGCGCAGTTGAAGCAGCAGCTGAAATCGTTAAATTTGGACCAGCGATTGACACGCATAGTATCAACAATGCGTATGTGAATATGACGTCGCAAACTCAACGTCTTAACCGCGGTGACGCCCTTCGACACCCGTTGAACCCGCATGATTGGACCCGAAAGGAACCTAACTTGCCAATGGCCAAGGCGGCTCTCGGACTTCATGAACCGCTTGGTGCTCACCTTAAATATTTGTCGGCTGGTGACATGACGGGATCGATGCCGGCGCTTACAAAAATGTGCCGTGATTTGAATGACTCAGGTCTCACAGATAAAAGGTATGATATTACAACACATTCTCCTAACATTGTGCCGGTTTGCCCCCCTTTACTTTCACCACTTCAAACTACACAAAAAGTGGATATTTTTCCCACCGAATTTTTTGAAACAACAAATGTGAAAGAGGGACCAGAGCTGGTACAAAGAAATAAATCAAGTACGCCTAACATAAATCGTATTGTGGAAACGCGCAAACCTAACTTTGCCCCAACTTCACCAATTTTAAAACCTGTCAAAGTTTTACCGCGTCCCGTTTTGCCGGAAAATTACACGGACTCACCTTTTCCCATAACCAAAACTGTGCAAGTTCGAGATCCAAATCAAACTTTTCGACAAAAAGCAATTGCGGCCGCAAACCGCTTCTCAGCCTTTTTTGGCTCATCCGATACTACAGATGATGTTGGTACAGATTCTGACAATGAAATTGTGGGAGATTTGTCCGCATCATCAAGTGCGTCCTTTTTAACCACATTTTCAAACTCTTCACCTACGGTTTCAAACACATCTCTGCTCACACCAACTAAAGCCTTACGTACACCCACAAAAGGTTTTTCATCACCACCACGGTATAATAAAAATATAAAGCGACTTTTGTCATCGGGTCAGAAAACACCATCGCCTAAAAAGAACCAGCCGTCAATAGCGAACATTTTTCCGAGAGCTAAGCCCAAACATATGCCACAGTTAGAGTCGCCGTTAGTTGCATTACAATCACCCGCGAAAGCCTCCCCCTTGCTCCAAAAAATTGTCGCAGAAGCAGTTAAATCTACGAAGATCGTAGATGAGGAAGTTACTCTGAAAGTGGCCAATTATGTTGCACTTTACGAATCAATACAACACGATGCGCAAAATAGTATCCTTGAAAAATCTGATGATAGTGTTGATGTCACACCAGAAAATAATATTCTTCCAAATCAATCGGTCCTTGAAAAGGAACTTGATCAAAGCATTCATATGAACAAAGTAAAATCGACAGTCACGGAAAGTCTACGGGCCCTTATTGACACCACACTACAGATTGATGTCGCAGACCTCCTGGGACCTACAGGCTTCCAAGTTACGAGTACTTTGGACGATACCATATCCCTACCAGATGATTTTCATTTTCCGGGGGTTAAATCAGATGATCCCACATTAAGAGGAAAGAAAACGGTCGCTGAAGTTTTTCACGCTGGGCTCTGGCACCCAGAAATAGAAGTACCATACACAATCACTCAGAAACGCTTATTGACACTCAAAGGCATTTCGGAAGAGATTTTGAAAGCTTTTCCCGGCAGGTTAGCTAGAGTCAACCAACTGGTCCTATTCCCAGCGTACATCGAATATCATAATGAAAAAGACATTGCTGACAAGAAAATGGAGCCAATTTTTCAACCAGGCACTAGAGTGCGTTTAAGTGCAAAAGAACATAAACCATTTTGGCTCGGCATGTGTCTTATGCAAACCGACAGGCTATTAGGAGCTGGCTTGTTACTTTTTGACGGTTGGTGTGGCATACCGGGGCGAAAAGATGACCGGGTGGAACTATACTACCTTATTATCAAATTGTGGCGACTTACAATCAATATCAAAGATATCGATTTCTGTCAATCTATCAAAACCATTGGCTTACGCTATGCCGATTGGGATACCGTGGCCCCGCGTGTATCAGCCGGTCTTTACCTAGAATTTTCGCGGGTTTTTGACATAGCAAATGTTAAAAGATACCACGTGGGAGTCCGCAAAGTCCACAAATACCTCGATATTTTAATCGCATCTGCTGAAGCACGAGCCGCAAAACTTGATAATAATAGGTGGGACATGTTTTGGAATTTTTACTTATGCGTCGCAAAACCTAATCCCTCCCCAATAAACATGTTTGTTAGAAAACCAATTCCCAATACGATTTATAGGAAACCACTTTTTACTAAAACACCTTACATACTTTTGTCACAACTTTACTTTTCAGTTAAATTGATGCCGACTCCAACCAATACAACTACAATGCCTCGTATTTATTTTATGCTTTTCTCGCCTTCCGCCTTTTTGCCGATTTACGAATGCCCATCCTGTATGCCGCTCCCCCCAGTTAAAGGAAATTTGAAATCGTTGCCTAGGGTTATATCTAAACTCGAAATTAATAAATTTTCCGACGAAAATGCTGGCCAATTTTTACAATTCTCAAAATCTTACCAGGAACCCATTTCCCCAATTGAAAAAACACGCATTTTTCTAAATGAAAATCAAACTGAAAGGGACGATTTTGAATTTCAATTAGCAGAAAATTTGTTCAGTCCTGTTCAAGCCCACGCATTTTCCGTCCAGTTCAAAATGTCCGACGATTCACTTTTTATTGGTAACCAAAAGCTCTCCCGTCATGATTTTATTGACCAGGAAATGTTTCACCAAATTTCAAGATATCTGGAAAATATGTGCATAATTAATTTACCCCGTTTTACAAACACCTTACTAGTTAAAGATTTAAAAATGCCGCAAAAATCGTATAACCCAGCAAATTTGCTTGAAGCAAGAGCCAAAAACAGTTATTTTCAGGCGGATATTTGTATTCGCCGAGGGGAACATCAAATTACTCTTCCAAGTTTAAATATCTCCATTCCTAAACCAAAAATTAATGCGTTTCGCACTAAATACCAGATCTTATCAGTGAACCTAAATAATCCAGCATTTCAGTTGGAATTATTATGTACAAATTTCCCCGAAACTGCTATCTTTTGCATCCAGGAATTAGATGATGACGCCCGCTTTTATAAGGACGGTACAAGGCTTTTGCCAGATTACTCGGCTTTTTTTCACGACCCAATTATAACGCATATTAAGGGCATATTATACCACAAAATATATTC
This sequence comes from Oikopleura albicans, assembly GCA_004367875.1. Lineage (NCBI taxonomy): Eukaryota > Metazoa > Chordata > Appendicularia > Copelata > Oikopleuridae > Oikopleura > Oikopleura albicans. The sequence goes on from SCLG01001021.1 coordinate 4,424, forward strand.
GGCCATAATAGTCAATCACAGAATTATTAAAAAAGTGAAACAACTAAAAGTTAGTCCCCCGTTTACTTCAATTTATATCCAAGATGAAGATTTGCATTTGAATATTTCTACTTTTTATCGTCCGTGCCGCGAATCGCCCAAACTTAAGCTTATTGGATCTGTACGTCCTGAAACGCAAGGTTTGCCTTATGACATTTTCAATGACTTTTTGTACCAGACGGCCCAAGTGCTTAAAAGTCAATATAAAGTAGCAGCAGTTCTCTGTGGAGACATTAATGCGGATATTACTAATCCCAGGCCAGGCGAAGCAGCTTTTGTTTCATGTTTTAAACATTTAATAACTGATTACACAGAAGCAGTTAAAGGGCGGAAGACATTTTTTCGAGGAAAAGTTCGTACGTCAATAGATATTTTTCTAACAAAGGATGTACAGGAAAATAAATTTTGTCTTATGCCGGGCTCGTTTGCGGGCAATGACGGGCATCGCATTATGATTATGACTTTGTCACAAACATTTTTGAACAACACAACAATCACATATTTCAAAAGACCAGAATTATCTGGTTGGCAAATCTTTATTTTATCAAAGATCATGTTCGCGTATATCGGGCCAAAAATAAGAAATAGTATTATAAACGCTAAATGTTGGTTTAGCGATAGTGTATCATACACAGCCTTTCTTCTCCACTTAGACAGCCTGGCCGGGAGACGTACATCAATAGATAGATCAAAGTACAACTTATCTCAAAAAGATTCTATTTCAGCGATTTTATTCGACAACTTGGAAAAGATCACCGATATTGTGATGCCAGAGACGTCAGTCACTACAATTGTATCAAAGTTCAAGCCACTCGTACGAGAACCTACGCATGAATTAAGAATGTTGCTTGCTGCCTTAATGGCGCATGAAGAAAAAGATTATTCTCTGGCTCACAATGAACTTTTCATAGAATACAAAAAATCCATCAAAAAACAATATAACAAGTCCATTCGCTCAGATTTTAGGCTAGCCATCACCGAGAGGGAAGATGGATATACGCTTGATAATAACGATTTGTTTAAAATTAGTCAACGCCTTTTTCCCAAAACACGGGTCGATATCCATAAAATAAAATTTTCTGCGCAACAAATTGCCGATTTCTTTCATAAAACACAGTGGCACGGCGCTAAAGAAAAGATTTCAAAGCTAGAACACATGGATTTGTACGCTAAATATAACATCCCGGTACCAAAAAATAAATTCCGTTTTGAAGATTTTTTGCAATTATGGCACGGGCTCTCTAAGGATGACTCAATTAAACAATGTTTATTATCGCTACAGACGCATACCCGGGGCCTTAATTCAGCGATAAACAAACGTTTCCTCTCGTTCATGACGGACGACTTCTCAGATCTTTTGTACAGTGCGTATGTCTCGGATGTTTTAATCGGTATTTATTTAGATACCAACCGAGTGAATAAGATAACGCCTATTGGCAAGAAAAACCCGCGATTGGGGCTTAGGGACATTAGGGGCATTAGTGTCCCTAAGCCCACATGCTCGTTCATCGGCAAAGCGGTAAGTGCAGCCCTTAACCTTTATGCGCGTCAAGAAAAGCTCTTTTCAGAGAACCAACATGGTTTCCTTAAACAGAAGGGCACTCATACGGCCTTAGCAAATCTATTTATAGACCTCAAGAACATTTCGGACGATATTTTTGTGCTCCTTTTCTTAATTGATGGAAAAAATGCATTTGGCAGCCCACCTTTTTCAGTCTTATTAAATATACTCAAACATTTTGTTCATCCGAACTCTTTGAACTATTTTTATGAACTTCTAAAACCAAGGGTTGGAGTTATAGTCCATGACGGTGAAAAAAGCGTCCCATTTCAGCTTCCTAGCTTAGGTGTCCCCCAGGGGGAACCCGTGTCCCCCTTCCTTTTCAATGCCGTCATGGACGGAATAAAAGTGCTTTTCAATCATCCCCGAGTTAAATTCCATATGTATGCTGACGATTTATCCCTAGTCTTTTTGGCCTCTCCAGAAGACACGGTCGACGCCTTTAACGATTTTGTCCGAACTCATGTTTTGCAGCTAGTACAATATTTCAATGACGGTGGAATCGAACTGAACTACTCCAAATGTAGCTTCCTCAATTTTGGTAAGTCCTACCCTTGTAATGAGTTTACAGTTGCGGAAGATAACATAATTAGACGTGAAAATCACACGGTGCTCTTAGGCTATAAAATGGATACTACGCTCTCTTTCGATCGGCACTTTGATTTCATTTTATACAAAATGGTTCAGATAAAACAAAAAATAATGAAACTCCGCTCGCTTGATACCGAAACCAGCGTTTTGCGAGTTGCGTACGCGCTTGTGTTCGGGACTTTAAACTATATCATTTGCATAATACCCAAATTAAAAAATTGCCAATATAATAAAGCACAAAGTCTGGTGAATTCTATTTTGTTCGACATTTTACGAGTCCCAGTACAGGATAGGCGAGGAATATCGGTCACCACACTATTAAATCGTGTAAAATGGTTATCGTTTTACAATAATCATATGCGGTTACAACTGAAGTTCTTTAATAAGATTTTCATTACTAAAAATCCGGTGCAATTGGCAAAAATTTTATTTTCATGTGCAACCTATAATAACGGGGACCGCCCAGTATGGGGAGTTAGTTCGAAAAGTTTTAATTTTCCCAGATATGAACACAATTGCAGAGACGAAGGATTGCGCGTTCCATTTTTCGACATACATACCCCAATATATCCAAAAATCTCACTAGCTGATAAGAAAAAAACTTTCCCTTTTTGCGCCTTTGCCGAATTTAATGCACTTCCGTTTTCTCTCAAAAATACTTTTGGTACGAATGATTTTAACTCAGGGCTTGACTTATTCTTTCACCAGAAGTGTCAACACAGGCTCGGGTCAGGACCATATCAGGACTGTAGCCGATGTGAATTAAGAGACATAGTCCTTAATCAAAATAGCATACATGATCTTATTACTAAAATGGACATATTTGAGCAAAAAATAACGGATTGGAGTTCAGCTTTAATAGCTCAAAATTACAAATACAATGAGACCCTCTCAGATGCGGATTTAGATAGAGTAATTTTCGAAATAATAAATTCTAAAAACACTTTGGCAACAGGATGTCAAAGTCATACAGGACGGCAATATTCACATATATCTTTTTAGTCACGCTTTCCCGCACGAAATTAACGATCACACACAGGCATATCGTATACTTACGACCTGAAAAAGAGTACAAAATCACGCTCGTCACAGAAGAAGCATACAATAAAATTTTGGACAATACGGACACAGCATGCTGCCTATGGGCTATTTTGCCAGTTGAAGTTTTCCTAGTTGGCGCAGCATATGCGCAGGTTGGTCGCTTTTGTTACATCAAAAAGAATATTCCTAACAGAAGCTGGAAATTCAAACCACTACAGCGATTCCAACCGATGGCGCATTACTTTCACCCCACATTGCCAGGCATCGGAGAAATTACACCGTGGTTTAAACGTCATCGAATTGCGCTGTTCTCTAAACAATTTCTTTTTACAAATCGGCATGTTAAAGCCAGAGTGTTAAGTCTAAAAATCTAAAAACTAAAAGGCTAAAAATCAAATAATTTTCTCATAAATAGAAGTCGAAAATAAGAGAAATGCATAAAGTATAAAAGGTCGGATATATCATCAGAAAATCATCATAAACTTTTTAGGGCGAAGTCGGTCGAAAATCGATTAAGGTGTTATCGCAAAATATATTACCGCTAGGTTTTCATTTTACTATTATATTGTTTCTCCCTACAAATCACTCCCGTTTAGTTAGTGTCATCAAAAGCCGCCGATTAATCCCGTTAAATAACGAGAGTCTAACTACAGTCCGTATTTGCCCAAGATTAGAAGTAAAAGAACAACATGAAGTGAAACTTAAATTACTCTCAACACTCTTAAAACAGGTCTTCCACTTCGACGATATTACCTCAATTGCGCAAACAATAAGAAGGTATATGAGACGGACCTCGGACTTGATTGGACAATTATGGGAAAAGAGGGCTTTGATGGTATCCCGGAAATTTGGCTTAAAAATCGCGCTATGGCGGCTTTCAATGAGGCCCGGGCATGGCTTGATGAATTCAAGGACGGCTCTGACTTATTAATTACAATATCTTATGAAATGATTTCACAAATTATATAAGCTGTAAGACACAATTTTTTTTCAAAGGACTAAAAATTAGAAAAAAATGACTGTAAATGGTTCATATTGTGTAAGGTCATAATAAAAAAATATGACTGTAAATGGTTCATAATTTATAAGGTCATATCCGTTCTAACAGCAAAAAGAACTGGAACGCATTTTTGACGAATCAATGGGGTCGGAAGTTTTTCCGCCGTTCAATACGCTCGACGTTACCCCCGAATCGGACACACCTCAAGAATGTACACCACGTACCTCCTCGCCAAAATCGGACTTATCACCGCCGCCAATTACTGTCAACAACTTACCTTCCTTACAAGTTATAGATTCCCCTGAGCAAACTTTTTTACCAGAAGACGCTGACACATTTTTGGTCCCAAGAGTAGGCTATGTAAAAAACAACCCAGACACTAAAAATTTGATACAAGAAATTTTACGACTAGAAGCCGAAAACCTCCAATTAAAATTGGAATCTGAAGAAAAAACTCGGGAACTCAATAAGACAGTCAAAGACCGTCAAGCGCACACAGATCCCAATGACCTTATGAACACCCTTAAATGCCATGCCAAAAAATTGCTATGTTCCCTATCAAACGCCCCAGCAAATGAGCTCCCGGTAGCCTGCTTAAATCTTTTGAATGACTTACAAAATGGTACATTGCCCTACGCAGTTATGCTCCATTTAACGCAATTTCTTCAACTAGTCAGTGATAACGCGCCTTATTTAGAATCCCTTACCAAACTCCTTGAGAAAAGTGCAGCGGTCGAAATTAAAGAACAAACAAAAAATAAGCAATTTGATAAGAATACCAACGCCAAGGTCCTTAATGATCTCTTAGCTGAACTTCAAGATATCTTAGCTAAACTCACGCCAATTATTAACATAGGGGAATCTTTACAAACACAATTCTTTACGATTTTTGGGTCGGAAATAGGATGCTTGTCGGAAATTTTGCAAACTTTCATAAATTTTAACCTTAATAGACTAGCTCAACCGACCCAGAAATATGTTACGCAAGCCATTTTATTTGTCGACCTTATGAACAAAGCGGCACTATCACGAAGCTCTAACGTTAGAAAAACCTTTCGAACACATCTATGCGCCACCCTCCAGGAGTTAGAGCACCCTGAAGATCTGTCCCAATTTTTCTTAGATTTTCAAAAGTTCCTTGCTAATGAGGCAACTTAATTTTATTGGAAAAAAGACATTAGCAAATTCTGAGTGGAGTACAGGGTGGTAATCAAGTCAGTAAGTCCAGTAGTAAACCGGCACACCAATGAGTCAAAATATGTGACTATAGGTGGCGAACGTACAGTAAGATTAGAATATGTGGTCGTCCAGGCGAAAATTCTATTCATCTCGTAAATATAACTCCGTGATCCAGACACCTCCAAGGGGCCATATAATGCTTAATATAAGGGTCACCAGTTCTGTTAAGAAAATTAAAAATTAAAAATAAAATTAAAAAAAAAAGCGACCTGTTTTTGGCTCATAAGGACTTTACACTACCTGGTCGTATAACTCGATAAGCCCGTTTTTTCAGTTGCAAAAACCGTTTTCGACACTCAGAGCCATTTTGTCCGACTTCTTGTGATATTGCCACCCAGTACCCATCGGTATCCATAAACTCAGTATATTTTTTTGCGTATGCCGTTTGATACATTAATAAATCATCTTTTTGATGATCATTTGATAGCCAATAATTTTCTAGATTCTAAAAATGTCTGAGATTAATGTCAACTCGGAATGGCACGTTTTTCACCGTACATGCCTAAACTCATTAGCAACCCATGTGGATGACTACATAGCAATTTGTAACAATCTCCCAAACGACGGACTTAAGCCTACCCTTATTGGGTTCTTTCATGACATCCGTGTCAGATGTGGTACAATGCTAACTAAAGGTCTAAGGTTTTAGCGTCAGATAATAATTTAACTATATTTAATTTATCGTGACTTTTATCTTCCAAAATTACAAAGGGCTGGGCGACATTTCAAGTACTGAATTTTCTCGAGTTTCTTTCTTATTACAAACTCTAATTTAACTTTGACACACTAGACCTAAAACCCAAACTAAGTGAACAATGTCTCTAATACTACACAACTGAATGCACTTGCCCTTGAATTGGCGGCCTTGGACGATCACTATGAAACCATATCAGACGTGGTACTAAAAGTGGCCCAATTTTACAATCGTCAAAATGCAGAAAGACTACGCATTTTCGCAGAAACTATGCAAGATACCGACGACGCGAAAGAATAATAAAAATGAATAGCTGTCACTTACCATTTTCACTGCCCTCTCGCCTGTTATATTGTTTTCCAAAAATTAAAAAACACAAATCTTACTTATTGGCTCAAAAGTACTAAAAACACTTTTTACCAGGTCTTCGTTTTTTGGTTTTTTAGCTACAAGACCCAGAAAGCTGCCACCAATTAATTTCAATCGTTCCCACACAATTTATTTATTTTTTCCATTTTTGTGTTTTTTCTGTCTCATTTGTTTGAACACTTTACAATAGGTATTTGAAATGGAAAAGAAATTTTATTTGAAGGTTTTTATAAAAATAATGATTGTCATTGACACATAAAAATGATTTCACACGATTTCATTGGACAGAAAGGAATATATATCTTTTTTTTGTGGTTTTTTTCTGATTTTTTCGGTAAACTTTTTTCGTCGCATTCGGTTTTCTGGGTCTTGAAAGTATAAGTTATACTCTATAATCCAGAGCAGGCGTAGCCGCCGCCATGGCGTCCCGATCTAGAGTATCTTGACTTAGCATCACAGCTTCAGCAGGCATTTCCGGCAAGGTACCCACAGTGTCAGTAGGAGTCCAAATTTTTAGTACACCAAAAGGAATTTTGCTCTCCCGGGAATAATGTACAATGGTCCCATCTCGCATAACATATGAATACACGAGACCAATTTTTTTGCGGAAAGAATACAAAGCCAAACGACTTATCCACATGCTCCGCCGAAAGGTGGGATACTTGCGCAGGTGATCCTCTTGGATTTTTTCGCGAAAAGCGATTACATCCAACATCTTTGTCCCGACAGGCCCAAAGCGATCCAGAGCAGAAAAAATCTCACTTCCACGATACCCTAAAAATACTGCATGTAAATCAACATATTCCACGGCGTATATATGTACATATACATATGTTTTTTTCAGGTTTTTTTTATGAAAGGTCCAAAATAGAATTGTTTTTTTATGAGGTAAAATATATGACGAAAAATCACACATAATTATTCAATTTAAAATAGGTACGAGTTAGTTGAGGGGGCGAGCCGACGGCCACTAATCCTAAGATTGGACGTTCGAATCCCGGGAGGACCAGACTTTTCACTGGCCCCCGGCAAGGTTGTGGATTTGATGAATGTTTCGCATTCATAGTATAAAAACAGTTCGGATCAATCCACAACCTATATTCAATAACAACCGCTAAGCCGAACCCTAACCATATCGTATCTTTTGTAAGGATTAAAACGACCCTTTTTTTCCGGATTTTATCTAATCACAAATGATCTTACCCAATGAAGCGGCCCGTTCGAGTAAAGACACCGGTTCCATATCCCAATCCAAACTCTCATGCACGGCACGATAATTACCCGAAAACTCTTCAGGTTTTGCGCCAAACATGATTGTATTCTCAGCGCTTAAGGACGACGGGCAGAAATCATGCTCCTGATAGGCTTCTGCCCATTTATTATTTTCATAACGAATGTACGCCATGAAACTTTCCAGCCGACGCAACGCCTATCAAATTAATAATTTTTAAACAAAACTATTAGAAGTATTCTGCTATTTTTGTCTTGAAAATCAAAACTAATTCCAGAACAAATCAAATCTATGAACAAAACTCACCGACAAATTATAACCACATGTGGGCGAGTTGCACATGCCACAACCCACAGCATGAGGGTCTTCGCCACCATGACGATCTGGACCAAACTTCTGAGTCTCCATCTCATGATAAAACTCATGATCCAAAACATGAAAATCAGAGTCCGATTGGGTCAAGCCATACTCTTTAAACCCCTGTAGGAAGGATATTTTATACACATAGTTTTTAATTTTTTTTAAAAATTTTAGCAATAATTCTGGCAAATTGGGATTTAAAATGATTTCTTTTGATTTTTTTCAAAGATTCTGTCATAAGGCCCGTTTTTATCCTTTGCTTTAAACGACGATCAACAAGTTTGTCGATCTTGAACACAATAGAAACCACATTTGCTGAAGCATCAACTGTCTGATAATGTTGCAGGGCGTTAGCCTGAAGTCGAACATAAGTAGCATGGCCAACGGCCATATCATCAGCAGAAAAACCCAATTCAGCCTCTAAAAAAGACTAGGGTCAATGTGGGATTAACACACCTAAAACTAGAAATTTTGCAAAAAATACTAGTTTTGCCGTACCTTTCATTCCGCTTGGCATATATTTTGGAGCCATAGCGAGGCATATATTATGCTCTCCGATTAAAGTCAATTTGTTTAGTCGACTCTTTATAATCGTCGCCATAACATTGCATTGCTCCCGAGTCAAATGATCCAATGGTAAACGTAAAGTCCCGGCGTTTTCCTCGTCAGTTGTATATTTAATGCCACTCATGGTCAAAATCAGACGAATCAGGCATCGCAACGGTGAAACACCACGTGTAGCAGAGTTATGCCCAAAACCGGTGACCAAAAATATATCACCATCACTGGCGACTACCTGACCTAAAATACACATATGTTAATTACTTAAAATAATTGAAAAACCACAGTAATAAGTTGCTCCGTAAATATGGCCCCTCAATAAACACCATAATAATTTATCTCGGTGAATGTTCCGAGTTTATCTCTACGATTTTTAATTTATCCAAAATGAAGCCTATTTATGTACAGTTTCGACTTGTTCTACAATAATGCAGTAATAATGTGCTCGGTATATAATACCATATGAGACAATTTTTTTTGGGGTCCATTATGCTTAAAGCAACGGGCCCGGTGATTATTAAAAGTTAAAAGTTTTTTTTCAAAAATCGTTAAAAACAACAAGTATTTCAAGTAACGTAAAACTACTCACCATTGTAGCGATCAGTAACCGTCACATTGCCCACAGAATGCGTCATACGGTCAAACAAGGAAGTTAATTGCCGGACCACCACAATCAACTGAGTCCACGAGGATGTTGCCAGTCCTTTCATTACACTGATAGTGTACATTCGACGCCGGCACCCATTCGGAAGCAGCAAACAATCGGCATGGCCGCAAGTTTCCAAAGTCTTGCTAAAGCATTTAATCATAATAATTGAGTACACCAAAAGAGTAAGAACTATTAAGTACTGGCACCGACTAAAAATCGGTAAATTTCCTTATATAATAAAGTGCAAAATGGATAAAGGACAAAATGTCGAAAATGTTGAAAAAACCATGTGACAATTTTTAGCTATTTTTATCGAATTTTTATGGTGGCGAGCATGTATAAGCAATAAAGTGTAAAGGCGATTAGGCGTAAGAATGATGAAGGGTAGAATGGATAAAGCGGAGTCCGTCGAAAAATTTCGACGGATTCCGCCTTTGACTTTTTATCAGTTATTTCCGGTCAGCCGGCGCCGAGATATTATATGATGAAAGTACAGGTAATACGCTTTGAAACTAGGCCTAGATTTCTGAGAATAAATCAATTATTATAAAGTACATACCCGGCCCCTACACCATGATCACAAATCAGACTGGCGTTCTGGTTTAGGGTCATATAATGCAGAAGATCAAGATCGCCCTTAGTCGTTGACAATCGGAAATATAAGGCCTGCTCTTTTGCCTTACGCATAGTGGCATTATCGCGTTCCCATCGAGAAGCATTTTGATTACTTACTCGACAATCTTCAGATACGTCATAATCCTTACGAGCGCGGTTAGCTTGACGCATAGTCAAAGGAAGAAGCCGGACCATAGCCTCGGTAACAGATACTCCTTGACTTTCCTCAAAATTTTTCAAAGAGGCCATTGACAAAAACTCAGAGTATGAACTCGGAGAAAGCATCAATTTTTCGTGTCCGTCTTTTTCATACAAAATATAGGCTGGAAAACTAATTTTCAAACGTAACAATCTACTTTAACGAATAATATATGTTATTTTACATAATTTGATTTGCAGCCCTACATATTCGGCCAAACCAGCATCCATTTCAGATATCGCGGTTGCACAAACATCATTTGTTTCAGGAGCCGTAAGGGCAAGATAACTTCGAAATGATGACCCAAGAGTAGTAAACCGTTCATCATTTATATTAACAGCACGAAAATGGCCCAAAGTATTGGAATCCGACACAGTCAATGCCACAGTTGGCCATTCGTTACAAATCTTGACCACCCAGCTGCGTAGCAACTTGAAATAAATATGAAAAGGGTTAAAATTTGAAACTTCAGATTAGGAGAAACGGTCTATAATGTACAAACAGCGAAGATAATAAAGTCAAGGGAATGAACAAATATGAGACGTATAAAAGGTGAAATGTTTCAAAAAATTTTTTTTTCTCAAGGGACGTTATTTTAAGCTTCTAATGGCTAAAAGTTTTTTCGTAATTACTATATCGTCCGGATCTTGAAACGCGAAATATTAACAAGAATGCACCTAAGTGCGGCGTTAATAAGGGAGGACCGTAATGTAAAATGAAAAAGAAAGAAAACTTTCGATGTTTGATTGGCCAAGCGCGCTCGAAGACCACTAACCGGCCAAATAGGCCCTGGACGCGCTATTAGAGGACGTTACCAAAAAGTGGTAACATTTTTTATTTTTATTTCTTCGCGTTTGGAGATATCTCCTCCACTCACCTCAAATTGTCGAAATGTCAAAGCTCGATGATGAAGTCCGGCACATACTTTCAATAACCGCATCAAATGAGTAGCATCGACCGAATACGGCACAGCCAGGGTCTTGTCCGGAAAGATATGGCCCAAAAAACCCTCGATCATTTCGCGTATCTTCTGCTCCGCCAAACGTTGAGTATGCGGTGGGCTCAGTTTCGGAACATCTAATTTCATTATGGCCCCTATCATGACCTGGCTACTAGGTTACAGAATTGCAACTAAAGTCTTTTTTTTGTTTTTCTCCTTTTACAATCGGTAGTATTCTAGAGATTTGTAAAAGAAAAAGAAAGAAAATACAAAATTTAAGAAATCAATATTACCTGGTTTTTTCTAGATTCTATGACTCGTGGAGTTTCACACAATGCAACAAACGTCAGTTTAAAAATTTCTTTTCTTAATATGAAATGCTCGGATAATGAACCATAGACTGTATAGATGGGTTTTCTTCAAGATGTATCACTTTTACTCAAAACACATCACGGTTAAGTTACAATTGGTCCTTTAACCGAATGGCCGGTTAGTTACACAAAACATATTTAAAAGTTTTTTTTGAAGCAAAAATCTATATTTTAGTATTTTTTTTCTCAAAAAATAATTATTCAAATGTTACCAACAAATAATTTTCAAATCGGCCATACTGGTCAGGACATGGAAGAGATACACGAGAAAATGAGCTTCGGCGGCCGCTTTGACATACCGCAAATTCGAATTTATTTCCTTTACGAAAAGTTCTGCGTTCTGGAACAAATTGTTAAAGATAAGTTTCATTTTTCTAATGGACCCATACCCAAATCGCTTACGGCGCTCATTGAACACAACTGTGCCATTATCCCGCATATTAGTGCCCAGATTGATAAATGGATGACCCGACAAAGTAATTTGAATATTTTTCAAAAACATGCTGTTATCGAGTTAGCAGAGTTTATGGAATATTTTCTGGGGCAACTTAGCCGTAGTTTCCGTATCAGCTACTGGAAGGGGGCGGATATTCGAAATCCGCCGGAGCACTGTCAACGGGCGTTAAACAATTGTAAACGGATTATTGACGCACTTATGCGGTTTGGAAAGGTTGCGAATGAAGGGTCACAAATGGACGCGTGGCAAAATCGCCGTAAATTGGTCTAAGCGCCTTTTTACCAAAAGGTTTGAATTTAAAACTTTTAATTGGTTTAATTCCGCTCCACGTGACCTGTACTAGCATTTTATGTTTTTGTCCCAAAAAGTAGTCAGTTTGGTTTTTACTTTTTCTCGCCAGCCAACAGAATATAAACAATTTATTTTTTCTCACCAAAATAGAGAATGGCATCTAAGGAAGCTAGCCATGATATCCCCAAGGGACCTGAGAGGGATGCCTTTGAGAATTTTCGCTATGAGAAAGAACGGTGTCGGCTTGAGAAATTTATGCTCCAAGAAATGAGCAAAATCAAAAAGTTGCACGCTGAAGTTCAACGTCAAAGAGACACAGCCCCATACGCAACCAATACCCAAGAATTTTTGGATCACATGCATAAAACCATGGGAGCGCATGAAAATGAAACTTTCGCGACCATCGATGAATTTTTTACGGGGTATACGCGTATTTTCATCTCTACGCTCAGACTGGGATAGCATATAATAAACGTTATATTTTCTTTTCGCAATTTCACACCCAATTTTAAATAAAGATACATATTTTATCCCTTTTTCTGCTATCAAGCGCGATGTATTTCTGAGGGTTTTAATCACTGCGCTGACCACACTTTTTCAGCACTTTTTCGAGATCCTCACTCGTTCGCCCGCACCTATTGGACACCCTCTAGCCCCACAGAGGATGTTGGCTTTTTAACTGAAGCTAAAACCAAGAACATTTTTGAGCTTTTTCGCAAACACGCAGAGCTCGGAAATTTCTGTGCGGGCATTAGCGAGCGTAAGGCGGTAACCACTTACATGCAATCGGCTATTTTGTCCTATCACCACTTGGCCTGGGATGCCACTTTCTTACAATGTATGGGCGTATGGGACTCCATGATTTGGTTCCAGCGAACGCTTGACTACATTCGTAGACAAGTCTTTCTGACGTAAACAGCAGAAAAAGGTGACTTTATTTTGTTTTAACTCAAGGCATCCCTTTTCATGGGACCAAGTAAATCCTCTGTAACTATAAGCTGACAATTTTAAACAAAACTGCTAACATATCTGTTTTTTTAAACTTTGGCCGTAATCCTTTCCGTTATATGTGTTTTTTTTTGAGAAAGTTTCTTAAGAATGAACCCCGTACCGGAACATATTCTAAATGCGCATGAAATGGGCGAACTTGACCCCCTTTTGTTGGCCTTACCAGAGTGGCAACGAGGGCCGCGCCCACTCATCTCAGCGTCCACTATCATAGCTTTTCAAGGTCGCTATGTTACGGTACGGGGGCGTGTCACGAGCCGCCAGAATCGTCATTTCCAACTATATGTCGGGGATGGGAGTATTAATTTTGAAATACCACCTGAAGGCCCAGTTACACGCGAAAACGTCCCTTATGGTAGAATGGTGGAAATTCAGGGTTTCGTAACTAACACCAGTACGGTTCGGGCTTTATTATATTTCTACTTGCCACAAACCGGCGACGCGTCCTTAATGCTCAGTGCTCGGACAGCTCAATTATTGTACACGCATTATGACTTATTTTATTAAAATTTTATAAGGTAATTATTTAGATATGTCGGACTATATTGAATTGCACACATTACAATATGTTAAGGAGACCCCTATTTTCGAAAAGATTCTAAACCACTGGTTTTCGTATGGCATAATTTTACCGGATGAGGATCAGTGCTCAGACGCGACGCGCAATTTTATTTTTAATCGTCTCAAACCACTTCACATAGTTCTTACATGTCCTATTTTAATCAAGGTATTACAAAACCAAACAGGCATATGTGAAGGGCCAATCCCGGACATTTTTAATTCAAACAACAAAACTTTTGAATCAATTTTATCCTTGTTCCAAACGCACAAAGGTCTCCTTAAACTGTCAAATTTTTGGGAGCAACTAAACATTTTTCTTGAAAAATTCGCGCGAAACACTTTTCTGCCCCAAATTCACGGTTGGCTCCTCCCTACTTTTCAAACCCCGTCAGCATTTATTTTGTTTCAGACTATTTATGATAAGGTCCTTACCCATTTTATGATTCTTACACAATATAATTATATTATTAAAGAGGGGCTCTATCTAGATTGGGATGACAATTTTTTTCCACACCGTTTAGCACTATGTAAAGTCGGTTTCAGTTTCGGTTTTTTTCTAGACAGACACGAAAATGTCTCCCAAACTCCCGATTTCATCATACTTAAAAGCTCATCTGACCTCGAGCAAAGATTAAAAAACGATACTATAATTCGCCTACCCCAGGTTACTTTTCATATATACAACATGCGCATAAAATCCCTGCTTTAAATACAAAAGACACATGTCCAGAACAGTAAGGGCAATAATCTATATCTTTTTCCGGCCGGTTAAGACAAGAAAAACACATAATTTACACTCGCCATTCAGTTTTTCTCGCTTTACACTTCTCAGAAAAGTTTATTATCTTTTTCCAAACAACTAATGTATATATTTATATTTTTTTTTGTACAGTAATATTTTTTTCGGTCAATAAACAAGTAAAAAGCTTGTTACACTTTTTTTAATTCTCTATTTCAGTAAGCACAAATGGACGTTACGTGGCTCCCTGCAACTGGTATCGATTCTGGTTGGCGTCCCGTCAGACTGGTCGTTGCGCACGATTCGCTTCGGTTGTGCTGGCGTCATGGAGGCTTTTCGGCGTCAAAAATCTTGCTAAAATAAAAAGTAAATTTCTGTACATTTTTCTGCCGCTCGTCACGTTGGATCGTCTACGACAGGGAAACGGCAGAAGAGCCTCATCAACCCTTTTGAATTCTGCCAGTTCAGGTCTGCCGCAACTGTAACTAAATCTTTATTTCCTGCAAATAAAGTGTCCGTAACAATCAAAAAAAGTGTTGGCGGCTGATATTGATGGCATTATTGGCGGAACCTTTTGGTTATAAGGGTTGACAATTTATTAAATCACAGGGTCTTTTTAGTTCTTACCTTATAACCAATAGCTTACGATTCATTGATTGGTTTTATAATTCTTTGAGCAGACCCGGTATCATTAGTTTAAAGCTGACTTGTACTCAAGTAGGGTCAAAAACGAGACCTTTCTAGATTTTTCGAGATGTCAGGTTTTACATTTT
>SCLG01001022.1:0-23041 GCA_004367875.1 Oikopleura albicans
TCTAGATGGAAAAGCTGCAAATTTTGAGAGTTTCCACGCCATACCGTAAAAGGCCACAAAGTTCTAGAACTCGCTACAGACCTCTCTGGGATTTCATTTTTTCACATTTTTGTATTATTTTTTAATCAAATGATCTAGGGGTCTATATCATTTGTAGGACCTTTTACACGTTATTTTTTTAACCTTCGAACACATATGACGGAGTTTTCTCCGTTTGGGCATAAAAATACAGTTTTATGGTTTTTCATTCTATTAAATATAACGGCAGTCAAAACTAAGATAGATTAGTCGATTACAAAGTCAGAAAACAGATAAAAATTAATAAAATATTTCCGTAAAGATTAATAATTAGTCATTTATTGGAGCTAGGAAACATCAAAATAGAGGTTATTTGCAATTAATAGTTTTCGGGCACACTTTTTTGTGAATTTGTGGTTTTGTGGTCAAATCGACCAAAAAGTGTCCAAGCGTGGTCAGAGAGCTTTTGAGAGTATGCTTATTCGATTCAGGACCATCGAATTGCTCATAGTTAAAAATTACGTAAGTTCGAACACAACGATAGATGGGACGCAGAAACCTCCGTCCGATGTGTTCAGGGAACTGTTTTAAATATGTGTTCAAAAGTTAAACATGGTACTTTCGAAATTCACCAACAAATAAGATTATGTTTGCATCGCAATTTGCCACCAAATGGGAACCGCGAATGAGCAATTTTGTTTTGGCCAAAAACAGGTCGCAGAAATAACCTTCACCATAGTTTTTGAATGATGCTTTTTAAAATATAATGTTAGCTGAAGAAGATTCTGACGAGCTGCCGCTTAAATGTTGGACTTGTGACGCAAATTCATACTCCGATTGTGAAGTTCGGGGATCCGTTGAGACGTGTCAAGATAATGAGGTATGATTTGTAGAAATATTCCACAAAAACTCGGTTGGATTCTCGAATTATTAAAGAAAAATAATCAATTCCATTCTAACCCAGATAAGATAAGCCATTTTAGTAAAGCTGTTTTATTAAAAACCAGGGCACGATGAACAATGCGATTTTTGCCGGGATTTGAAATAGGGTGTCTGCGGCTTCATATTTTTTTTAAATAAAAATATTGATTTTAACTGATAAAAGGGAATATCGATACACAATATAGACAAGCACAAAAATACAAAAAAGGTCAGTATAACAATAATTTTGCTTAGAGGTTACATGAGAAGTTGTTAAGAAGTTTAAAGTTAAAAAAATATTTGATTCAAATCTTAACTCTCAGGGGGAAGGAGGTTTTGGGAACCCGTAGGGGAAAATTGTGTGTATATAAACACACACTTAAAAAATTCACAATAATTAAAAAAAAACTGGTAAAGCCAAGTTGTAGAGCTCGTCAAACTACGTCGATCTGACTATTCAGAAATTGATTTGGGCCAGCAGGGCCCCTTGAGAGCTGTTTGAAATCTCCAAGCTACGCAAAAAAATACCGTCAATGTAATTTTTTCGATAAATTGAGGGGGGCAGCAATACCCGTTTTGCCCTACGGGGCCTCCATGGAGCTCCATATGCCTTAAATCGACGAAAAAACAAGTTGTGAGTCTATATACACGCACTTCCCCTGGGAGTTAACAATCCGCAAAAGATTTCATACAGAATGAAGAATTTCGTAAATGAGAATATTTATGGTTTTTTGGTAACGACAGTTTTTTAATGTCCTTTTTTAACCAACTAAACAAAACTGAGATATTTTAATTGATATTTGTTTTCTACAAACTTAGCAAAATTATATGACTCAACTTGTTGATTTTTAATCGCGAACACCCTAATTTCAAGATAATACTTGAACCACAACGTCACAAATCTTATTACGTGAACTCGTTCCGGTTACAAATTAAAATTCCGTGTTTTTTTTCAGAAAAGTTGCCAACTTGAAGTTCGTCTAAGATGGGGTTATGCCAAACGAGTTATTACCGGGTGCAAGGCAGAAGACGCATGTAAAAACAACAAAGCCCAAAATTTTCACACGACGCGACATAGCTAGGGTTGCTAAACTTAAGGTCTAGCAATTATGCTAGACCTGAAAATGAAAACTCATCAATGAAAGTATATGTTCAACAGGGGTCGCCAAATAAGGGCCCCTCAAAACGTGAAAACGTTAACTACATGGCAGACCAAAAATTAATAACATGTTTACGAAAAAACATTTTCTTCGATATTGTGCGTTTTTTTGTGTTGTAATTTCTCTGAAAAACGTTTTCTTTGAAAAAACGTTTTTATTTGGAAGTTCTCTGAAATACGTTTTCTTTGAAAAAACGTTTTTATTTGGAATTTCTCTAAAAAACGTTTTTTTTATTGGAAAAAAAACATTCTTTATGTAATTTCTTTGAAAAACGTTTCTTTGAAAAACACTTTTTTGTAATTTCTCTGAAAAACGTTTTCTTCGAAAAAACTTTTTTTATGTAATTTCGCTGACAAACGTTTTTTGTTATTTTCTCCAAAAAACGTTTTCTTACATTTTCCCCGAAAAACGTTTTTTCCGAAAGATCACGGTGTCTTTTTTGAAAAAAAAACGGAATTCCGACTTTTGCAACCCTCTATCTAGCTGGACTCAATGTCGCCCGGAGAAAGAATACCGTCATGGGGTGTGTCGTCAATGCTGTAATTCAGACAGCTGCGCAAATCTCAACGGAATGTGGAAGCCAAGGACACGCGAGGACTGGAGCAATGATTTCTAAACTTTCAAAATTTTATTTTACATAATGTAATTTTACATAAAAATTTTTACACATGTTGTGTATACGTCATCTATTTCGTTTAACGAATAGTGTTTCCAAGCAGTACTTTTTTTCGCTAACCATATAAAATAAATATGTTAGTTCTTGTCCATACGTATCCTAAGTTCAAAGTATTCACTGTAACATTCAAAATAAACAACAAACGTTGATATTTTATACTACACAAGGTGCCCACTTATTTGTCCTTTATGTGTTTAACCGCCAGTTCGTGTTATCAAAGCAAAATATCAGTAAAAAAGTGATACTTCGCGACTCCAAGTTCGAGTGGGCACGCCTACGCACTTAGCCGTCATTTTTATTTCTGGAGTTTTACACATTTTCCAGACTACTCGGCGTTTTACATGAATTTCTGCCGTCTTTTCTCCCGCATTTTCTAGATTGCGATATTCGAGTTTTTGACGTGCAGGAAAAAATCCTAGTATGGCTATCTAGAAAATACGCAAGAAAAAACGGCGGAAATTCATGTAAACCGTTGAGTAGCTATTCCGTTTACGCCGTTGGGGTGTATCTGGCCACCTCAGGGTTTACTCGGCCAATTTCGGAAGGCGGAAGTGGCCGGATAAACGGAGTGGGGTAACAAATGGTCGCGAAACTACCCTTCCCCGGATAAACCCTCAAGCTCTGTATTGTCAAACTAATTTTACCCGGGGAAAATTAAGCTTACATAGCAAACGAAAAAAAAAAACTTGATTGTTTTTCTTTTAAAGAAGTAATTGTTAAATATATTATATTTATGAACTAAAAATATTCTGTTAAGCACCGTCCTCAATTTTTTATATCTTTGTTCGAATAAGAAATGAGGATAAAGCAATTCGCAGTTGCGGTTTGAGGGTGAGTTTGACAACCGATCCCCCTTTTTTCATTGATATTATTAAATTATACACGATTTTGTACATGCATGTGATTTTGAAAATCACATTGTTTTAGAGATTTTGTCGACTTTACGAAGATCAAATGATTTATCAATCGTCAATTTTGATTCTGCTTAATAATATGATTCAGTCGTTGACAATGACAGAAAGGACAGGCTAATCATATGGTTACCCATAAATTATAGATAATGATATCTTGCGTAACATTTGCAATTTAACTCTCAGGGTGAAGGATTTTTTGAGAACCCGTAGGGGGAAATGCGTGTAAATAAACACCCACTTAAAAAAATCATAATAATTCGCATTAATTCAAAAAACTGGTAAAGCCAAGTTGTAGAGCTCGTCCAACTACGTCAGTCTGACTATTCAGAAATTTATTTGGGCCACCAGGGCCCCCTAGAGAGCTGTTTGAAATATCCAACCTACGCAAAAAAACACCGTCAATCGATCGATATCGAATTTTCTCGAAAAGTTGAGGGGGGTCAGCAATACCCGTCATGACCCACGGGGCCTCCATATGTCTTAAATCAACGAAAAAACAAGTTGCGTGTCTATTTACACGCACTTCCCCTAGGAGTTTTTAGCCCAACAATTGTTTAAATTTGGACATGAACCCCCCTTGTTTTTCTTTGTACGAAAACAGTGAACATAATACTGTCCTTACTCCTTTTTGGGATGCTTGCTTTTTTGGGACGCTTTTTGGGCCAAAATGGGGCCATTCTAATTGTGACAATGCTCTTTTTTCGGACGCTATTTTCGAGAACGAAAAGCGTCCCAAAAAAAGAGAAAGGGCCGTAATTGGATTTGGTTAAATTTTCAAAACTACAATCTTTATTTCAATCATGTCGATTTGCCAACATAATAGAAGGTCCAGTATTATTTCCGGTGACAATCTTCTACATCATCACAAAAGATATAGGTAGTTTTTCGATATTACTTACAAAAGAAAAATATGGGTTTTAAAAATCTTTTTTTTTGTCGAAAATTTCAAGTAATTTCGAAAAACTGTTTTGAGTTTTTTAACTGATAAGATTGAGCTGAAACACGGGTCAAAAGGAAGAGGTATTTTCGCTAATGGTTCTATAGCAGACGAAGAACTTTTGGCGATTATTGATCTCCCCCAAATTATGACTCCAGATAATGCAATTGAAGTTTTGAGCAGGGCTTGAAAAATAAACGGATATTTTTAGCTTACCTTATAATATTCATCTCAAAATCCCGTTTACCTTGGCTTAGCTTTAATTTCATACGCAAGTCGACAAAAATCTTGCCTAATATTGCGTGCCAAGTAAAGGCACGCCACGAAAAGTTAGGCGGGCGCCAAGTAGGGGTAGGTTTAATTTCCTCAAAAACAAATCTATGTAAGGCAAAGTAAGGCTAAACCAAATTGAAATTGGTAAATTAAAATTGAACATGAGTCATGGTATACTATACGGTATGACTGTAAAATAAAAATAAAATGTACAGCTTTACTTAGCGTAGGTAAGCCAAAATATTGTTTGATTTATCTGGATTTAGCTAACTGTTAGCTAACTGTTAGCTGCTAACACAGGCTAAACGAGATGTCGAGCCCTGTTTCTGAGTAGCAAAATAATGGCAACTGAAGCAAAATTGGATTGTGTTGACGTCATGTGTCTTTATTTCATTTTAGAAGGTTTGAGTTGGAAAATGTAATTGTGAAGTAATTTTATGCAACAAAGTTAGAAGAAAACATATAAATTACTTTTGAACAAAGTAACTTATGTCGTGAATAAAGACCCATAAATCATGATTTAAGATTACAGCCTGTTCAGACAAACGCAAAAAGCTCTGTCAACTAAGTATTATTTCAATTTCTAACTATAAGGCCACCAACTTAAAGGTTGCTAAATATAGTCCTTCCTAATTAACGGTCATTTTTGTCAAATAAGTGAGCGTTTTTATGTACTTTAAATCAAGTTAGGAAACGAACCAAATCGAAATACTGGAAGTACATCAATTCCTTACCCAAAAATTTCAATATGCTATTAATGAACTGGCCTGATGAATTTGACAGATATTTGATGGAGCACACAAAAAACACAAAACAACGAGTTAAAGATGTTCTTACATACCGATATGGGCAAATAGACCAGGTCTACAATCGTCAACATTTAATGACGTGGATTCGAGAAGAGGAATATCGTTCAGGGCTTGAAATAAATATTCGCATTTGATTTAAATAAAAAAAGCGGTGATTGTCTCAAAAATCAAAAAAAACTAAAACTGCCATTGTACTCGGAATGAAAAAGTGGATCGTAATTGTCTAATCCGGTTTTTAGCTAAGTTCAACGACATGGCTAAAAATAGCTCATAAGGCTCGAAATAGGCCATACTTGTGCACTCTTTTGGCACTACCTGAAAACGCAGAAACCTGAAACCGCAGAAAATTTTCTGCGTTTTCCGGTTTCTGCGTTTTCAGAGTCGAGAACTCACGGAAAACGCAGAAACCGGAAAAAAAATTCTGCGTTTTCAGGTAGTGCCACCCTTTTTCGTATTTTTACAAATTTTGGCAGAGTTGGCCAACAATGGTGTAGTGTTAGTTTGTTTTTAATTTTTGACTTTGACCGAGAATAAATCGATCGGAATACGTACTAGTACAGTAAAGTCCGTGTCGAGGAAAAGTTGTTTTTCTTCCTGACCAGATTAAGTTTCGGTATGGCAGTCGTAAAACGTGATGAATCGTCTTTGAGGCCAAATTTGTACTCATTTACGGAGTGCTTAAAATTACTATATGCTTAAAATTACTATTGCTTAATATTACTATAATTTATTGACATATCTGTATACTTGTAAACTTTTTGTGCCCTAAATTTGGTATTTCAATCTAAAAGTAGTTATGCATTTAGCGTGATTCAAAGTAGATCGATCAAATGGGACGTACCACACGAGACACCCACATGGTTCAAAAATGATGAAAAAATAAAACATTGTCCAGCTTTGGCACCAATTTTCGACTTGTGGAATCATAGTCCAAATGCAAACTGCAATTGGAAAAGAACGAATTATTCAAAAATCGAAATTCGAGCAGCTGAGCATTTAGATCTGGGCGACGAACTATGCATTTTTTATGGATTGGACGGCATATGTTTTTCGATTGTAAAAATTTATAGATTTATAAAATCTTCGAAAAATATTCGAACACAAAATTCTTCAACAGCTATATTCAGTTTTCTCTTATTGATCGTCTAATTAAAGATCTGGTGCTGCAAGCAACAAACGAAGTTTTCAGATTTATGGATATACAAATTCAGATTTCAGGGGACTCAATGAAAAAATTGAATGATGAGTTGAAACTTGTTCTGATGAAAACCAGTCCACTGAACTCTCTGAAAGTTTTTCAAAGTTTTTGTAAAACAATTGCATCAAACTTTCAAAAAAAAATAAATATGGCCCATATAATGATGAAGATTTATTGAAAACTTCTTCAATCTAATTGCTTTTCAAAAGTTCGTGTTTAATTCCGTAGGGGCTTCCTACTAGGTGGTTCGGATTTAGCCATTGTTGGTCGCAAAAAGTATCCCACTCCCTTCCACCGAGCAAACACTTTCATCATGGAAAATTCATTTAACTCTAAGGGGTCAAAATAGGCAACTTTCAACTCTCCAAATAGTCTCCGACACAGAATTGATTGATGCTTGCTCTGTTACATTCAGTTATCCGAACGGAGCATCATTAAGTATGGTGAGTCTTATAACCTGTAAGGAAATTAGCATTATCTAAAATTATTAAGTGCTCAGAAGTGATCGGCGATCTTGGATGGCAAAATCCAACAATTGACTTTATTCCAGATAGCATCGATTCAAACTGTGATATTCAAATTCAAGTGATACGATTTATCATATCAAAATTGTCACCAAGAATAACCCAAAAAGAAGGTTTGAGTCATCCGGAATAATATTTTTTAGGTACCGTCTGTTTTTCGATTAGCGCTACCGACAGTCCCAGGGGGTCATGACCTATCTAACTATTCCAATAAGTCTATAAAATCAAAATGATCGGCTGGCTTTTCATAATTATTGGAACCATTCGACAGGTTAATTTTGCCCATAAAAACAGATATGAAAGTATTAAAACCGGTTACCGCGTGTCAATTTCCGGTTATTTGGAAATTAATCGTAACAAAATTTAATCATCATAGGCATATCAAGTGAATAAAAATACCCGATCGGGGATAACTTCTAGCATCTCTAGCTGTTAACGAAATAAATGAAAACAGTGCCATATGGCACTGTCGGGATCATGATTTAACTGTCATGATTATTTGCTATTGATTAACAGGAGGTAATTCAGCTCGACGCATAATGTATACGATTATATTACATATTCTTGAAAAAAGAGAGGTTGAGCTAATTAGCTTGAATGCAAGAATTGATGATTGGCCACAAAGTAATAACACAGAAGAGTATAGAAAAACAGCCATAGGATCAGGATATTAAAGAGACTCGTGTTTGAATTATTTACACTAGAATCATATATAGAGATTCCCAAGTAAGGGTTTTTTTGGTTTGAAAACCGGCCCTTAATTGGCAATAACTGAGTCTTACTATAAGTTCATAGAGCTAAACAACATAATTTCGACGGACCTTACATGTCGTGCCCATAGATGGCGAGTCCTTATTAAAAAAATCATACTATTGAAAAATCGTTTGAAAAATTATTTGAAAAATTATTTGAAAAATTATTTGAAATATTATTTGAAAAATTATTTGTAAAGTTATAATTTTTCGTAGCTTTCAATTTTTTTATTCAAATAGTTCTTCAAAATACGTTTCCAAAGCATAGTAAAAATCGAATAATTTTTTAAAATAGTTTTTCTTTTCGACCCATTCCAATTTTAGCTTATAAAGTTTTTACGGTAAAAGTTTAACCCTTAGGGTAAGTTTCAGCAAAATTCCGTGCGTATATCCTATACAGACCTGTTATTATCTGAAATTATTATTATAGGAAACTGTTTAGAAATGATTAGACTGTTACAGGACATAAATACAGAAAAAATATGATGAGATCATTTATTATTAATTGGGGTTAAGTTGTAAAAGCTTTTTCGTTCACCAACAAGTGAACGCTGAGAAAGAAACGCACAAAATTAAATATTACGGAAGTTTCATTGGCTCGCGTCATTTAACTGGAAGAGGCAAACCAATCAGCGAGCGCTATAAAGAAAACAATGATATGCATAATGCGTTGTAATTTACAGCGCGACTCATTCCTTTCGTTTAACAATATAATAAAAAATGAACAACTAAATTATGTCAACTCTTAATTTAAACAATTAATTTTCTGCACTCGGGAAAGTTTGCAATATTGCGATTATTTGTACGGTTTTCAGCACGTTAAAACTGACTTCCATTATGTACAGGTATTTCGGAAATCCAATATGCACATTATGTAGGCCGGGCTTGTATTTATTATTTTTCAAAATTACAATATTTGTCTCTGAGACTGACAGTTTTCTTTCAATTTATTATTGACAATCATGATTTTCGAGGATTCAAAAGGTTAGGTTTGATGACTGAAAGTAAAAAAAATAAACACTTGTGACGAAAGTAATGCTTCAGCACAAAAAACGCCTTTTGGCTAGAGCATGATCGCGACGGCCAAATCCCTTAATTACGATTTTTTTCAAACGAATGTCTGCTCAATTACACCAATAAAAAAGGGCGCCACGAATTAACCGTATTTATAACAACAATAGTATTCAGTGTCGCATTTCTTCGACTGGAATTATGCTGAAGAAGCTCCATTTTAATTATATTCAATATAATATAATATTTTCACAAATATGCATTATATACGGCCAGGGATTCTTAGAGAGCAGCCTGTCCTGTCTAGATAATAGCCCGCTCGTAAGTAGATACAAAATATCCGGAAATTGAGTTTACTTTACGGAACAAATGAGTCTCAATTTGACATAATATGTCAATATCTAATTTATAGATTACTAAAATTATGTAATAGATATTAGATACACGTAAGCAAGTTCGTACAATCTTGATCTACTTTTATTCTTGCGAAAATAATAATAATTTATTGACTTAACTCTCACGGGGAAGGAGTTTTTGGGAAGCCGGAAAGGGAAAATGCGTGTAAATAAACACGCACTTAAAAAAATCACAATAATTCGCAAAAATTCAAATAAACTGGTAAAGCCAGTTGTAGAGCTCGTCAAAGTACGTCGATCTGATTATTCAGAAATTGATTTGGGCCACCAGGGCCCCCTAGAGAGCTGTTTGTCTCCAACCTACGCAAAAAAAAACACCGTCAATCGAATTTTCTCGAAAAGTTGAGAGGGGGTCAGCAATACCCGTTTTGCCCTACAGGGCCTCCATATGCCTTACATCGACGAAAAAACAAGTTGCGTGTCTATATACACGCACTTCCCCTGGGAGTTAAGGGGCGGTACATACCCTTTGTTAATAAAAAATAAAGTTATTTTCTGAAAAGTGAAAAGAAAAAGCTACTAAAACCACGACAGAATTAATATGTATGATCTAACCTACGCGTTTGTATTCCCACCAATCATATCCCGCCTTCTTCATAAACTTGCCCTCTACTTCACACGCTTTGTAACCAAAAGTGAAGATTACTTTATATTGAGAAATTAATACATAGTTTATCTTTTTTGATCCTTACGTGTTCAGGGGTTAACTAATATTTAAAGGAATCTAGAATAGTCGGTGGAAGTGATGCCGGTTTGTCAACCTGGAAATGGATTGTACATTTACCGCACGCCACATGTGCTGGTACCATTGTTAGTCCAAAAACGGTCGTAACCGCCGGACACTGCTGTATCTCAAACGATAGACAGTACCACTCGTTTTATGTGGCGGCCCAAAAGCGTTTTGAATTTGCGTCCGAAGCATTGATTTTTGGCATTGAGAATTTTGCACAGTACATGGACAAACATTTCAAGCGTTATATACCTGAACGGATAGTTCAACATCCAAAATTTAACGAAAAAACATTTGAAAATGATATCTGTCTTCTGATTACTAAAGATGAAATAGATTTGAATGCAGGAGTCACGACGGCTTGTTTACCAACAGATTCTGCTCATCCAGGCCGGATGCACCAATTTGATTTTTTGTACAGTAGCCAGTTCTAAAACTTGCCTTAACCCGAGACCGAGCAGTGGGACCCAATTGGGTCCCGAGCGTCTATTTTAGTGAATATCTCGGATCTGGGATAAGATATACTTCTGAAACTTTTTCTACTCGAATTTTTTATCTTTCTTTTATTTACACAAATATGGATCGTGTCATAGAAATGAGCTAATCTGTTGCGGGGAGGCGCTACAGAAAAGTAATTTTTGCAGATTCAAACAAATAATGAAACGTTAGCAGGTGAAAAAAGTAAAAAACAATCTGATATAGCCAGTTGGGATGTTCAAACAGTACCATATGGATATCAAACCACGTAAAACTAGTCGGGACTAAATTTGACAAAAAAAATCGATCAATGATTTTCGCCTGTTTAGTTAAAATGTGTTTGGAAAGAAAAAAACCCTGACAGTAATTGGCCATAAACATTATTTATTTTTTATTTTTATTATTTTTGATTCAAACAATAGTTAATCAATACATTCATAAGTCATTCAAAAAAAAATATCACAATTCGGCTAACTAATAGACAAATGCCAAGCATTTTTGTGTCTGGGACCCAATTGGGTCCCACTGCGCGGTCCCTGAAAAGTACCTAGTGCGCGGTCTAGGGTTAAGTAAAATTATGAATTTTATTGTTTTTGTCGCTGAATGAAAATGAATAACAAAATAGGCACAAAAATAAATAACTAAAATCCGAGTTAACCCTAAACCTTAACCCAACTAACTATTAGTCACAATAGCAGTTAAAGTTATATTTTAATACATATAATTAGCGTATTTTCAAAAAAAAACTCGTAACTTTGATATCGACTTGATCCAAACCTTAACCTTACTAACTATTACTCACCAAGTCAATTTTAATCATTTTTCTAACTGTCCTACAGACTAACAAGAATTTGAAATTATGCAATCCATACAGATAACGACGCGTGCTACATTGCTGGATGGGGTAACTTGAAGTCAAGCGAAAATTTCATACCAGATTTTTTGCAAGAACTGAAGGTGAATACACTTTCAGATGAGTCATGTGAATCGAGCTATGGTGACTCATTTTACCCCGAATCCATGTTTTGCGCTGGGTATTTAGAGGGTGGTCGAGATGCATGCCAAGGTGATTCTGGAGGGCCGCTTGTCTGTATTGAAAACGGAAAACCAATTTTGAAAGGGGTCGTCAGTTGGGGAACGGGTTGTGGGAAAGCAGGTTATCCAGGGGTTTATACAGATGTATCCCGATACGTGGACTGGATACGCTCATATGAAACACCAGGCCTGGTTTTCTGGATATATGTTAAGAACTTTAAGAGAGATGTAAAAAACATGTTCTGCTCAAGAACTTGAATCTCCATAACAAACACGCGAATAGAACGTCAAATAGGGCGTTATAATTGAGACCAAAAAACATGTTATACACAGGGTGCGCCGTTAACCGGCAGCGCCTACGCTATTTACCGTAAACGGCAGTTTTTTGGTCAAAAATTTTCCAGCAAAAACGCCCACGCATGTACCAAAATAACGTTTTTCAGGCGTTTAAATCAATGAGCAACTTGCGAAAGATTATTATTACAGTTCCTACCTAGTTAACGGGTACCAAGTTAACGGGTATTACCTAGTTAACGGGTACGATTTTCAGGATTTTTTTTCCTAACTAGTTAACGGGTACAAATATTTTCACGGAAAAATGTCTAAAAAGGCTAGTTTTTTGTCCTTTTGACGTGCTAGGAGTTAAATTTTTAGTTTGGTGTAATGTATTTTTGTAATCAGTAAATCCAAGTCTATAAGATCAATAGCGCTTTTAGACGATTTGAAGACTTTGAACACATATTTGACTAACCCTATGACACCAACCTACCTTGTTAACGGGTACACTACTTTTTCAACTTTTATTTCAATGGATTTTGTAAACTTAGACCGCTGAAGAAAATTCCCTTATTCGTCCCCGATAATTATAATCAGAAAACAGCATTAAAATATCAAAAAAGCAAAAATCGCTCATTTTATGGATTTTTTGGTGGAAGGTCCCCAGCCTACCTAGTTAACGGGTACCTACCTAGTTAACGGGTACGATTTTCAGATTTCAAGATACCCGTTAACTAGGTAGGGACTGTATGTAAGACAGGATTATTTTGCAATGTAGAAGGTTGAAAACAAGTTTGAAATCCTTATTTTCCGTTAATTGTAAGGACGCAATTGTTCCGTGATTCCGCCTACGCATGTCTCCGTTAACCGGCAGTTTTTCAAAAAATTGTTGGTGCCGGTTAATGGCGCACCCTGTGTATTTTACGTTCTACCAATTTTTCAGAAGTAGAAAGCAAAGAACGCAAAAAAAAAATCATCGCAATGACAATTTCGTACACTTCGTTTTGTTGTGTTCTGTTCTAAAAAACAGTATATCTATGGGTAAAATTTTATTTTGCCAAATTATACAGCTTGGCCAATGCGGTACAAGTATGCCCAATTGACGTGTTCACGAACTTTCGTTTTGTAATGTGTGCTCAAAGGTTAAAGTATTAACGGTTGAGTGGAACCAGATTAGAAATCACAAAAGATTGCGATATAAACATGATCCCGTATATGCCAGCCGTAAGCAACTTAGGTTCATGGAAATGCGGAAAATCGAAAAAGTGTACGTGGACCTGTACCGATATGTTTAAAACAAATGTTGTCACATCGTGCAAAAAAGGAATCTGGTCGAAACCAAAACGAGCTGCGCTTAATACAGTCGACTGTAGTTGAGGTTTTCAAAAGTAAAAAAATTAACGATTTAAAAATTTTTTGGCCCATTATGGTCCGAAGAGTCTTCGCCTAAGACCTTAAAACTTACAAGCTCATACTAAAAAAAATAAGTTGATAACGCAAGTCATCGATAAAAATGGGTTATTTACACCACCTAACCAATTATCTTAAAGGGTTAGTACGTATCTTAACAACTGTTTTACTTAAAAGTGTTTATATGACAATTATATGCGCTCCCGGCGCTTCCAACCTAATTGTCCGCAGAACAAAAAGTAAGAAATTATTACTCTTTTTTTGTGTTGCTATGGTAACGCGGCCAATCAAAATCGGGAGCGCGAGACAATTAATGTGTTCTGCGGACAATTAAATTTTAAGATAATTGGAAATTGTGATACCTTTTGGTCCAAAAAGATAACCCAATTTTGTTAACATAAGTGGTGTCAACATAACTGGTTCAGTGGTATACACCACATGCGCCGTTATGTTAACACCCGTTATGTTAACACCCGTTATGTTACCAAAATGCCGTTATGTTACCACTGTTTGAGATTTAATAGGCCTCGGTTTCCACCCACGCCCTAACATAACGGCGCAGGTGGTGTATGTTATATTGAAACAAATGTTCAATGACGTTATTATTAAAGATTACGCCTTTATTATTAAGATGTCATATTCAAAAAAAATATCCGACAGATCCACAAAAAAAATTATGATTGAGAAACTAACAAAAGGGGGGTCAAAGTAAAGGAAACTTTCCTGATTATGAAAAATGCCAAAAATAGCCTTTACAGGGCACCCCTGTATTTCCAATTACTGAAATTCAGTTCCTTAAATAAAAAAAATAAAATACGACGCATACATCTTGGATATTGCGTCATAATTTCTACAGTCAAGTAATTTAATTTTGAAAACCCAAATTGTAGTCGATGTTCAACCAACCCGTCGCTGAAATTTCCCGTTTCTGGTGGGACATGGAATTGCACGTCAAATAATAGTAGTAAAACATGTCGTTTAACATGCTCAAGTGGCGCGTCTTCAAGCTCAATTGTCACTTGCAATCGTAAAAAGGGGAATGGAATGTGGGAGTTAAGTCAAAAACATAATGACACACCGTCCTGTAACGACAATAAACATGAAATAAATGTACCAAAGTGTACCACCCAACAGAAGGGTAACTCAGAGACATATTTGAAAATATTTTAATAATAAAAAAGTACGTAGGAATGTTGACGAAAATATTTAGCTCGAAAAAAACCTAGTCAAAACTTTGATGAATTTTGATAATTTTTGATAAACTCTCAAGATTTATAACCTTCAATAAACAATGATAAACGCTAAAAAACATTTATAAACTTTCCAAAACCTTGATAAACTTTGATAACCATTGACAAAATTTGATAAATTGTGATAAACGTTGATAAACTCTGATGTACGTTGGTAGATTTTAATAAACTCTGATTAATTTTGATATAGAAACTTTGATATAGACCTCCTGTGCAGTTATCGGGCGGGTTTCACGACAGAAAAAACGCCCGATAACTGCGCACGGTGCCCGATAATTATGCAGGGCGTAGGCGGAAAAGTGGAAAATTTTTTGGAGAAACAACACGCCGTTAACAGCACGAGCGGGCCAACCCGCCTGATAATTGCGCAGGGTGTGTATATTTTTTTGTTGATCAATTTATTAAAACATTTGAGAATTTCGTTCATCAATTTTTTATCAACTTTTTCGCAAATAAAAAAATAACGCATATTTTCTTACAAACTGATTTACCCTTATTAAAAGATAGAAGAAAAAGCGAACGAATATTTTAAGAGTAAGAAGTACAAATATCAAAGTGAAGACTTTTTATTTGATCCACCAACAGACAAAGTACCTATCAGAGGATATTTTAAATGTGGGGATGACCCGCTAATTATAACAAAGACGATACAATTTTATTGCGTCATTAAAAAGAACGGAGCAACTTGGAAATTCAGAGGCGATCCAAATAAAACACCAATTAAAGGCTGTAAACAAATTGAATTTGTATAACAAGAATATAATTACAGTTCTGGTCCTGAAACCGGTATGATTTTTTTAACCACCCCTTACTGGCAAAGGCATGTAAATCAGTTTTAGCAACTCCGTGCATAATATAACATCACACTTGTATTGCTAAGGAAGAGGACTGTAATAAACATAATCGAAATTTTTAAAGTGCTCAAAAATATATATTTACGGAATACAATTTTTGTATTTCTATATAATAGCCGCTTGTGCTAAACTGAACATTTCAACCAACGGAGTTAGTTATTTTCAACACCCTTAACGCCCTTCTTAATAAAGTGTTAAAAAGTTTTTTTGTTAAAAAATAAATTCTCGATATGATTTATGGTGTAAAAAATAAGTGAGCTTAGAGAATATTCGTGTTAAAAATTTTGGTGTTAGACATTTTGGTGTTAAAAATTTGGTGTTAATATTTTTGGTGTTAAAAATTTTGTTTTTAGAAACTTTGTTGTTAAAAAATGTGTTTTGTGTTCAAAAAGTTGGTGTTAAAAAATGGGCGCCTCGAACTGACACTTTTGCAGATATTTTATTTTCAATTTATTAGTCTGATAGACTACAGTAGTCTGGGCTAGAAAATATTGCTTCTTCGCAGATAATTTATACACGGAGACAAATATGATTACATAATATGTAATACATATGTAACTCTTTTTCATATTTTTCTTTGGACAGATGGTAATCCAGATTTCGACTTTTGGAACAATTGTGCTTTTTCCTTCCGAACACACGGTATGTATCATATACCACTTCAATTTTCAGTCTGAAAATTTGCTGAAAGTACTTTATATAAAATTCACCGATGACCCTGATTGTAACTCACATTTTGAAGATCCTAGTCTAATGAATTTTTGCCACTATTCTTCGATTGGACAAATTTCGGAAGATACGAGGCCTATTTGAAGAGAGAAACGTCGCGTTGGTCGGGTAGGGCGAGTCTTAGGGAAGGGATAAAATAAGTTGGCCTGATAAAAAAAATCGAAAAAACTGAAAAAGAGCAAACAAAAAAAATTGTAACAAAACTTAACAGTCATGCGCATATTGGGTAGCTAGCTACCCATTTTCACATTATTTTTCAAAAAAAAAAGAAAACGGCTTGTGATAATAAAAAACGGACAACGGATTTGAAATCAAAAAAAAATTACGTTTTATATGTAAGAAAAATATTTTTTTAGAAAACTGTTTTTACGTTTGAGTCCGTAGAGGACGAGGGTTAAGGTTGAAAATCACCCCAGTAAGAGAAGAAGAACAAGGCTTCAAAATAAAATAATAATCAAAAAAATCCGTTCATTGTTTGGCGCGCTAGAGCAAATTGGGTAGCTAGGTACCCCAGATGCGTATGACTGTTAAAAAAACCTTCGATCAATGAATACAGTGAACGAAACAAAAGTATTCACCTTGAAATTGGGCCGGAAATTTAGTCCTACTATGACTCATTATTACGTCATCTTACGTGACCCGTTAAACCTAGCCTTTATTGTTTAAAATTATTATAAGCTAACTTTTTTTACATTTTGGCAACTAACATCGATTAAGGCTAGATTTGGGACGCGATTGGCGAAATAAAAAAGAGGCGGCCTTGGAAGAGGTAGACGTATTTTTCAATACGCGAACATATAATTTGGTTCACCTCTAACCAATCACGTCAGTGTAAAATGAGATGACCTCTTCCATGGCCGCCTCTTTTTTTATTTCGCCAATTACGCCCCAAATTCAGCCTTAATCGATTTTATTTAGCACAAATCTTTTTCCAATTATATTTTCGGGCCAGTTCATGTTTATCCTTCCCTTAGAAAGACTTTTTAAGTCAACTACCAGTTCATGTTCGTCTAAGCAGTTTCTAAGTACTTCTGTGGAAGATGCATTTGAGATCATGCCCGATGTGACGCTCTGAACTTGTCTATTTCGTGGTTGGCAAAAAAAGATCATACCGGTTGAGTTTCATGAAAATCGACCTAGCGTTTCTAGTATACCGTGTCGGCATATTTTAAGACGATATGCCGTATTTATAAAAAAAGGAGAGAAAGGGGGCACCCCATTACAAAATCAAAAAGGGGAAAATTGGTCGTTATATTGTCTGAAATATGCCGACACGGTATACTAGAAACGTTCGGCCGATTTTCAAGAAACTCAAGCGGTAGTACACGCCATGTGCACCGTCTGAATAATTCGACCTTTACACCACATACACTGTATGCCCTAAAAAATGCGGAGTGGGGTACTTTCGCGACCAAAAACCCGTTGATGAGTACTTTGGCGACCACACCATTTGGTCGCGAATCGTTGTTCAAAAGATGGCTTCGCGACCACACCATTTGGTCGCGAAAGGGCGTTTTGGGTTAGGTTAACAATCTTTTGAACAACGATTCGCGACCAAATGGTGTGGTCGCGAAAGTACTCATAAACGGGTTTTTTTTCGCGACCACAAATGGTCGCGAAAGTACCCTTCACCAAAAATGCACCCCAATAAGGTCCATATGATACATATGTTATTATTCAATTTGCCTACTGTCATTCAAACTAAATATGTTTGCCAACCACGTGTCCATTTGACCCTGTCCCCATTGACCCCCGCCGAGATTGTAAATGTTTCTTAAATTGGGTAACCGCTGCGGGTTGACCGCTGTGTTCGGCAATGAACCGCCGCAAGATGGTGGGTGAGTTGACTTCTTGTTCGCCACAATTGCCACTCCGGGCCAAAATTCGCGGTAATAATGATTTTTTGCATCGTTTATATATCAAGTAAATAATCCATCCAAGAACAATGGCAGAAACAATGGTCAATAAAACGTAGCCACAGACATATAAAACTACCTTGCTATAATTTTTTGATGAAACCAAATTACAGCAGTTCCAGGAGAAGGGTGTTCCACTGTTCTCGTTAAAGTGTTTTCAATGATTTTGGATCTACTAGAATAATTAAGTGCTCACATTCAATATACTATATAGTCCTCCACAGTCCCCTTTATAATGTTTTAATAAACAAATTATCTTTATAGAATCCCATTTTGACAATCCCAAAAAATGTACTATGAGTCATAGTCCATGACTTGTTAAAATTTATAAATAATTAAATAACTATTTAAACATATTCATTATAGGCTATACTAATCATATAACTTCACATAAAACCGCTTTTATCTGAAAAATGATTGTTTTTAAATTTTTTTTTTTTTTTGCAGTTTATTTTGAGTATAAAGTTTCATCATTATTCTTACTTTTTTGTCATTTTTCCCGTTAATTTCGAACCGTAATTACGCAATAAATCATAAAAAAAACTTTTACGCAATTTTAAGTACAAAAATTTCACAAATCGAATTTGATTTGTTTTATTTGAAGAATGAGACATTTCACGCAATTCTGCACGAAAAAAAAATATTATTTTCTGAAACTTACATAAAAGATGCATCTCACAGGTTGAACTTGAACCTGTAGATCTCAAGGTTTGATTTTTAACGATATATTATCGAAGATAGACTAAAAAAAGCCTTTCCGACCTCCAAATGCTCTCTCGCGCCAAATCCTGTCTTTCAGTTTTATTTTACTCCATCATCACAATCTACGGGTCGAATTGCATATTTTCAGAAAATTATACTGGTTTAGTCTCATGAAAATCGGCTGCGCGTTTCTAGTATACCGTGTCGGCATATTTTAAAATGATATTGGCCAATAGGAGCACCCCATTGCAAGAAAAAGAAGAAAATTGCTCTATTCTAGAAACGCTCGGCCGATTTTCATGAGACTCAACCTGTATTGAGACTTTTCAGACTTTTCTGTACGAAAAAAATAGAATTCTCTGAAAATGCTCTCTAGCGCCAAAACGTGTCCCCTTTTTCAATTTTTTTTATTTCACCAACGTAATCTACGCATCCAACTGCATCATATATGTGAGTTTCAGAGAATTCTATTTTTTTCCGTGCAGAAAAGTCTGAAAAGTCTCATTGTATTTTCCGTGTAAAAAAATATGAAATTTCGGATTGAAATCTTTTTTATGTTTCAAAACACCCATCTTAGACTTTTTTTGGTTTGGCCAGCCCTCGCAGTCGAAGCATAATGAATATTTATTATCTTCATTTTGATTGGGGTTCAGTATTCGTTCGTTCGTATTCATCTCTATATGATTTCGCTAACTGCTGCGTGCCTCAGATCAAAATATTTTTGTTCCATTTTTCAGTGCACCAAGATCAATAATTCCTCCGACATGCCATATAAGGCGATCAAAAAGACAAAACACAGAAGATTGGCTTTTAGAAACACACTTTTTTTCAACAATTGGGANAAACCATTCTGGATCATGCATTGATATCGATCCGCCATGATACCAGACGTCACTAGCCGGGACATCATTCAATTTTGGATCAATAGAATAGACTAAAAACGATCATAAATTATGATTCATAATGCTCAAACTGGCTCTAAGGTTGCACTAAAAGAGCTTCAAAAATCGATCATAAGGTACAGCCTTTCCTATTTGTAAAATTTTCACGTTTTACAAGTACCGGTTGAGTTTCATGAAATTGGCCGAGCGTTTTTACTGTATACCGTGTCCGCATATTTTAAGATGATATGAAGACCAATTTTGATTTTGAATGAGGATTTTAAAAAAGGGGGAAATTGGTCTTTATATCATCTTAAAGTATGCCGACACGGTATACACCACTTGCGCAGTTATGTTACCGGCAGTTATGTTACCGATTTGTAATATTTCGTCATATTTTCGTAATATTACGTCATTTTTTTGCGAAATTTGGTCATATACATTTTAGCAANAGTAAACACTTAGTACGACTTCATAGCAAGGCAGGCAACTCATCCTTACGTTATATACACACGGTGCGCCGTTATGTTTCACAAAAACATTCGAAAAATAGTGAAACATAATGGCCCGATCGGAAAAAAGTGAAACATAACGGCGTAGGGCTAAACATATAAAGATATGTATTAGGGGAAAATATTTTCTCAAAAAAGTGAAACATAACAGCACGCTCGGGAAAAAGTGAAACATAACGGGGTGAAACATAACGGCGCACCCTGTGTAGTACAGTTGATATGGTAACGAAGTGACACTTTCGTTTCCAATGGTTTTGTGAAAAATTGTCATTTCGTTCCATTTCTGTTACTTCGTTCCATTTTTGTCACTTCGTTCCATTTCTGTTACTTCGTTCCATTTCTGTCATTTCGTTCCATTTTTGTCACTTCGTTCTATTTCTGTCACTTCGTTCCGTTAGTGTCACATCGTTTCGTCACTTTTGCCCGTTTTTGAAACTCGGAAAATTGTCACTTCTTTACTTTACTGTCACTTCGTTACCTGTCTTTTCGTTAATTGCCATTTTGTTACCTGTCACTTCGTTACCACACTAACTGTAACAGTATTTTAATAGGCTAATCCTGCAGTCGCCAAATAAAGGTCGAGTCGCCTTATTCAGGTCGGTATTCCAAAATACGAAAATGACCGTTATTTGGCGACCCCTTCACAAACAAAACTCAAACATGACTCCCGTTTAACTCACAGGGGGAAGTGCGTGTAAATAGACACACAACTGATTTTTTAGTCGATTTAAGGCATATGGAGGCCCCGTAGAGCAAAACGAGTATTGGTGACCCCCCTCAACTTTTCGAGAAAATTCGATTGGCGGTGTTATTTTTTTGCGTAGGTTGAAGATTTCAAACAGCTGTCTAGGAGACCCTGGTGTCTCAAATCAATTTCTGAATAATCAGATACACGTAGTTTGACAAGCTCTACAACTTGGCTTTAACAGTTTTTTTTAATTATTGCGAATTATTGTCAATTTTTTAAGTGCGTGTTTATTTAACGCATTTTCCCCCTACGGGTTCCCAAAAACTCCTTCCCCCTGAGAGTTAAAAAAGAATATCCCGCATTTCGCGCCATGTAAAATGTGATC
The DNA here is from genome assembly GCA_004367875.1 of Oikopleura albicans. NCBI lineage: Eukaryota > Metazoa > Chordata > Appendicularia > Copelata > Oikopleuridae > Oikopleura > Oikopleura albicans. The sequence goes on from SCLG01001022.1 coordinate 21,455, forward strand.
GTCGAGAATGTGTCTCCGTTTCCGAGGGCCGGACGTACTGGTTCAACTATTTAACCACGTTAACCAGACGCCGGATTTTGATACGTAAATACTACCAAGTAGTCAATGACCGCCCAAATGACACAGATTACTGCGAAGATAACAAAAAAAAAAACCCAAATTGATGAAAGACTATCGCTTAAACATTTACAAACCGGCACGTCTACCATTTCATTTTGTCCTTGAAGTCGTAAATCTTGGTGACCTGAAAGTATTCGAGAAAATGTACCTTCGAATGCGTGTTTGATCGATTCCCAAACAGTACACTTCCGATACCGTCCCCAACCCTGGTGGTACTTCCGGTGCAAAAAAAAGCTACATCCTGGCGTGGTACTAATCCGATTTGGTTTTATTTTGGAAATACCTTGATTTCGGGAGCGCTTCTTTTGGTACTAAACCTTTTATGCATTCTTAATGCTTCAATTGGTACCATTGCTTCTTTTGGTACTATTTTTGATACCAATGATTCAATTGGTATAACTGTTTTTTGGTACTTATATTTAAAGTTTACTACTGATCCTACCAAAAGGAGGAATGGTACCATTTGAAACTTTAGTACAAAAAGAAGTGCTCTCATTTTTACACACAGTGCGCCGTTATGTTTTACCCCTTCATGATTCACTTTCGTGAGAAGATATTTCCCTAATACATATCTTTATTTGTATAACCCTGCGCCGTTATGTTACACTTTATCCCGCACGGGCCATTATGTTTCACTATTTTTCAATCTTTTGCAAAACATAACGGCGCACCCTGTGTTTTGAATGTATTTGCGACCTATAAAGGACCTATAAAGGACGTTAATCCGGAAAATTACGTAATTTTTTTAAAAAACTTATCTAAAGATACCGTAGTTTACAGTTTGTAAAATCTGACTTAACTCTCAGGGGGAAGGAGTTTTTGGGAACCCGTAGGGGGAAAATGCGTGTTAATAAACACGCACTTCAAAAATTAACAATAATTCGCAATAATTAAAAAAACTGGTACAGTCAAGTTGTAGAGCTCGTCAAACTACGTCGATCTGACTATTCAGAAATTGATTTGGGCCACCAGGGCCCCCTAGAGAGCTGTTCGAAATCTCCAACCTACGCAAAAAAAAACAACGTCAATCGAATTTTCTCGAAAAGTTGAGGGGGGTCACCAATACCCGTTTTGCCCTACGGGGCCTCCATATGCCTTAAATCNTATTAAAAAATAATCAAAAAAATGCATCAACAAATTTACCCCCCACGGCGTGTCAAAATAGACCGGGAGCGTCCCGATTGTACTCGCACTCGATCTCATTTTTGAGCGCAGCAGCGGGCGACCCAAAAATAAAAAACGAGTTTTAACGCAATTATGAGCGTGCTGGATATAGAGAGAGCATTATACCAATAGTGCATAAGCAGGAAAATTTTAAAAAAAATAACAAATCGAGTGAGCTAAATTTCGTTTAATTGTGATGTCTAGTTCATTTTTTATGATTTTTTTTTATTTAAGACTTTTTTTCTTTCTCATCATAATACTGATAGTTATGATGTGATTTTAAACATTTTTTTTAATGTGTTA
>SCLG01001023.1:0-19985 GCA_004367875.1 Oikopleura albicans
CGTTATGTACCAGGCACCTGATGATGAATATGTTCCAATCCAAGATCTACCAATTGTTTGTAAGTATTTCAATTTTGTCATAGATTTTTTTGGCGAGTTACGAAATATGAAGAAAATACGCAAGGTGCAATTTACACGAGAAAAATTATTTGTACATTGAAAATCAACAAAAGATAGTACAAAATTTAGAACCAAATTTAGAACCAAATTTAGAACCAAATTTAGAACCAAATTTAGAACCAAATTTTGAACCAAATTTTGAACCAAATTTAGAACCAAATTTAGAACCAAATTTTGAACCAAATTTAGAACCAAATTTAGAACCAAATTTAGAACCAAATTTTGAACCAAATTTAGAACCAAATTTAGAACCAAATTTAGGACCAAATTTAGAATCAAATTTAGAACAACGTTTAGAACAAAATTTGAATTGAAATTTTGAACAACGTTTAGAACAAAATTTGAATTGAAATTTTGAACAAAATTTTGACCCAAATTAGAAAAAAAAATTGAAACATAATGTATAACAACCGATTTTTCGTAATAAGGTCAGTCATTTTTTTTGTTTTGCAAACTGTACAAATTCAGTGGATGTCATTATATTTGGATAGTTTGTTATTAAATATAGCCTATTTATTCCATCTTTTTTATGATTTATATTCAGAAATACGTTTTTTGAAGTTTATTGCGAAATACTAAAGACTCGACCTTTTTGCCTAGTTTACTTTTTGGCTGCTTCAAATTATAATATTATGGTCGGTAGGGCGGAAATGAGGCCAGGAAGAACGTTAAGTTGACAACCATGCTATGAACACCACTTTTTTTCGTTAAAAATGCATCATTGACTCGGCACCGAATGCACCAAGCCCAATTATGGTATTGTCTCCAGAATGTAAATTAAATTTTACGTTTTTTTCACGATANCGACAGATAATAAAAAAAACGGGAGCAGTTATGCTTAACCCCAGCATGTCAAGAATTCAAACTAGACAGCACCAAAAACGAAATGCGAAAAGAAAACATGGGCACTACATTAATTCCTTGTATCTTGTAACAGTTTTCATTGTTTATACGACCCGCAATTCAGCGACCTTGTATTTGTGCTTTAACGATAAAAAGGACGGAAACATTATTCGATAAACAATTTATTTCCAAACATTAAATCAGCACGCTAGGTGCATCCATGTAAGACTACCTGTTATTTTCCGTTATGACTTTGACAATTAACCCCTAGCAGAACACATTGTGACAGACCCATTGTACTTTTACATGAATTTTCGCCGTTTTTTCTACATTGCCAAACTCGAGTTTTTCCGCACGCAAAAAACTTGAATATCGATAAATTGTATTCATTCTTAAATAAATTTGATAAAAACGCGTAGGTTAGATCATACATCTAAATACATTTAGGCTCTTCAATCCTCCATTCACTTCGTATTTGAGAGTCTAGTATATAGTCTAAAATAGTAGAACCTTATACAGTCTAAGTTATACTGTACAATTGTTTGCTTGTTTTAAAATTGCACTGACAAATTCTTTTGTTGTGAGCTGGAGAAAAAAATGTTGTTTTTTAGCTTCACGGAATGCAAAAGGACAACATTTTTGGCCATTTAGAAAAAAAAAAGAAATACGTCAGCCAAATTTCATAGCTGGGAAACAATAGAGTAGCAAAAAGTTGGTTTTGTTTCTTCAGCATTTTGAAAAAAATTCTCAACTACAAAGTGTGCATTTGATCTGGCCGCGTAAAAATATGCCCGTACGGAAAAAATACATTTTATTAATATAATTTACAAATATATGAATACACCAAGTTATATCTTGTTCGCTTATGGTGGTTACAATCGACAAACCACCAGTTATCTTAACAGTTATCTTAACAGAGTGGGTTTATCTTCACACTTTTTGGACCGAAACGTAATAAATTAATTACTTTTCGGTCAAAAAAGTGTTAAGATAATTCAATTTTGTTAAGATAACTGATGTTTAGATAACTGGTTAATTGGTCAGATTTTCAAAGGTTAAAATCTATTTGTTTTCCGATATGAATTTTTTATGTCGAATTTGGTCTTGTCAATTTTCTGATCATCTTTCGTAACTCGCAAACGAAAAGTGGCGTATTGAGCGTGAAATCGCGAAAAAAAAACGGTGACACCTTAAGTCCACACATACTTTGCCACGTGAAAATTATCGCGTTCGTTTTTTTTTTGGCTCTCCCTTTCTGTCACGGTGGCGCTCGGTTTAACCATTTATTTTTGTGTTTAGTTCTAAATGGAATTAAATTCCGTCGACAGGGCAAAAATCCAAGACCCGGCACGCTGGAGCGATTCCAAAAACTTACACGTACAAACAGCGGGGCCCTATTGTGCAAGGATGCCGAGATGGTCATGGAGAAAAAGCAAGAAAACAGACTGGAAAGTAGCCCAAAAGACCGAAAAGAGGCGGTGAAACCGTTTGCACGTGGGTTAGATATGGTCGGTGCCATGTTCCAGGCAAAATACCCAAGATATAACGGACGTCATGCCCCACTACCGTACGACGAACTGGCCGAAACCGATATGGCCGATATGGAACCAGTCACAAGTGAGGAGGAACAGATTCAAGCTGACCCCACGTTAGATTTCGCAAAACTCGACCCACTTCAAGGAGGATTTGATTCAGATGAATTTATCGAACCAGCTGAAGGTTTCTTTTATTTTCTATTATTGAACATTAGGCACCAACTGAATTGGAAAAAGCGGATAATGGAGACAATGTTCAGTTTTGTCCGTTTTGGTTTTTCGAAAACCTGAACACAGGGAAACCCGAAAAACAGATAAACTGAACGTAAAAACTTGAAACGGAAACTTGAGCCGAAAAAGTTTTTCCATTTTTAGGTTTTCGTACTAAAGCCCTCGAACTGGCGGGCAAAATTAAAAAAAATCTGAGGTGTTAGAGCTGCATTCCCGGATTTCGAAAAATTGTATGAAAATATTTTTGGGCCACTAAAAGGTTGTCAACGGGACCCGGAAATTCCTAAAAAATCATGAAAATTTTGTCATTTATCGGGAAATTTCCTGATTTTGCCCGCCAATTTGCAGCTCTCCAACGTACTAGGTTGTGCCTTTCTAAATAATAACACTTCACTTTTTTGCATTTTTTTTTCACGGGAAACAACAGAATGACTAGCAGTATTTTATTATGCATTTCTAGATGACGAGGCCATTTTACGTCTTGAAAGTCAAATTCTTGCGGATGGAGCCGAGATTGATTTCGAACCACAAACAGAAGAAGAACGCGCCCTCGATAAAGAAACTGTAAGTCTATTTCTATTTTAACCCCGGTTAAGCCCGGTCGTTGTTTTTATTTTACTCTTTTTTTTCGATTATCATTCTTAGCCCACCACAGTTCACTTTTGTAATCTTGACTTGAACTTGGGAAACAACCGATAATTCACTTTTCATATTAAATTTCGAACTACTGGCACGTGCAAAAACAGCAGCATACGTTTAAAACATCCGATATATAATATCATCGGGTTACAGTCTTAACACACCTAATTAAAAAGATTTATGGAACAAGTGTTACCAAATACGCACACCAGCGGCTGTATAATTAGTTGCAAAGCCCAGGCTGATTTCGATCCTATAATTTCCATTTTTTTTTGTTTGATAGTCTGGCTTTTGATAGCGTATCATTGGTACTTATTCCTCCGGCCCGTTCGTGATTTTTAGCATTTTAACACAAACATTTTATTCGATTTTTGTATTATTGTTTTGAATTGTTTGGCATCGCCTGTCTTGTGAACTGAACGTCCGTAAACTGGTGTAAGGTACTTTCGCGCCCATTTCTGGTCGCGAAAGAAACCCGTTTATGAGTACTTTAGCAAATGGTCGCAAAATGATGTTTTAGACAAGGTTTCGCGACCATTTTTTCCACCTAAAAATAGTGATCACGAAACCTCACCCAAAACCAAACTTTGAACAACAATTCGCGACCAAACCATGTGGTCGCGAAACTACCCGAAATACAGTTTATTTCGCGACCACAAATATTCAAATGGTACCGCACTCCCGTAAACGTAACAAAATGCCCAAAATCCTTTTCCGCCCACGCACTGTCCGGTATTTAACAGTTTTGTATGCGTTAAAACTTAATTCGTTAAACTTTATTAAATTCCCTTAATTGGTTAATATGCCTTAATTCGTTAAACTGTAAGTATTAATAATAGTTTCCTCGATTTTTTTTTGACATTTCCGCCTACGCACTGTATGCTTAACTTAACAAAATTTTGGGAACTTAACACCTTTTGCCCAACGTTTTGTTAAGTTCCGTTAACAGGTGGTGTACATCAAAATTGAGGCTTTTCAGGGAAAAGCATGGTGAGCTATTGGAGTATATTATTATTATTTAATAATTTTTATTTTTGGTTTTGTGGAAAAAAACATGTTGTTTTTTCGAGTTCTTATCTTGTCCCACAGCAACCTACATGATGTGGTGTCGGACGGCTGTTTTCTGGATACTCGTCATGTATGATTATTTGACCTACAGGGTGTACACACCAACTACCAAACACAAAACCATGTATCATGTTTAATCATAATATCTGCAACTCGAAATATGCTCAAAAACAAGTACTTTTCCGTCAAATTAGCTTTGAAACGTCATGTTCACACATACCCTGGTGTGTAATTTATCTCCAATTATGCCCGTGTTATAACATTAATGCAACTGGTACGCAAAATTATACAAAAAATGTTGAATGTTTGATTTTGCCAGTAGGGTTACCACGGATATTTTTGAGGTCTTCAAACTGTTAGAAAAATTCGCTCATTAGATTAAGCACATCTATGGAATATTACTATTCAAATGTTTTAACAAAATATTATTATATTAACTCTTGAAGGGATCTGAAGAGGTAAAATATGCACTATTTTTTTTTTAAATAAAAAGAGAATACTAAAAAAGATATGGAGGAGGTAGAAAGCTACTGGAAGCACAAAAGTATTAAGATGTATGATCTAACCTACGCGGTTTTATTTCCACCAATTATATCCCACATTTTCCCTCAGCTTGTTTACCTCCTTCACGGATTTTTTTTTAATAAAATAGCAATTGATCTAGATATATTTAAAGCGCGAATGCAAAATAAAGATGTAGGCCAAAACTGAAATTTTCGAAAATTAGGGAAAAGGGCAAACTTATCATTTTTGCTGCTCTTCAAGAACAGAAGTCACACACTAACATTTTAATTTATTAAGCTTCTATGTACACATTACTTTATATAATTAGTGTAAAGTTTTGCCAAAATAATCAAAAACTTTTATTTTATTTCATTCATTATGGTCCTTATTTAAGCCGAATCCGCTGTGACCCAAATTTCGTGAAATTGCCACATTTTTTTTTCTTTTTTGTGCCCTCTATTTTGATAGCGGCTGAGTACTAAATTAAATTTTTGCGTTTCGCTTTCCTTCGGCTCTGTTAATGTTCGAAATTAATCTGTTATCTTGACAGTTCGGTAACACGTACAATAACTCCTTTTGAGGGTAGTGCTATTTACCTTGTAATTGCTAAAGTACACAAACGGGCGCATTTGATAAAGAGAGAAGACGCAATCCTTTACCCACATTTACCACGAATTTTGACACATTCTGTCAAACGGAGAAGCAAAAAAGTTTTAACAAAAGTTTTTTTTTGAAAGTCTTCTAGGGTATAATAATATACAATGCGAATTTTTTTGCACGAGGCAAGCGCAATAATTTATTTGGCTAGTGCGCTCAGTTCGGATGATAAATGGCTTTATGTTAAGTGATAAAAAAAAAGTTACGAAAATATACAGTTGTGGTAAATTTTTCACGGCAAAAACGGTTTTGCCCACGTTTTCACCTACGCATCAGATACAGCATTACCATGATGAGTCATTTCACAAAAATATAACCTTACGGCCGCAGGAGGGCTTATTATAGACGCATGCCCCAATTATAGCCAGTTTTCAAATTTCCACGTAATTTTACGGAAATCTCCACAAAATTATAAAACGTTATTTTAACAAAATAAACTACAGTCCTTAACCATTTATCGGACGCTTTTTGGCCAACATTGGGTCATTCTATTAAAAAATACCTCTTTTGTGACGATGCTCATTTATCGGACGCTATTTTCGAGAACCGAAAATAGCCGATAAATGGTTAAGGACTGTATTCAGTATATTATTTATATAAGTATGGTCAAACTATACTCATTTAGGGGTAAAATAAATTGGGTCAAAAGTCAAGTAGGCCTCTTGCTAGGCTTGTGCGACATAAAGCAGTGCGGTAGTATTTTTCAAGTTTTCAAAAAAAAAAAAACGTTCTAATGAAACTAATCGAAAATGTAAAATAACTTTTTCACAGTATTCAAAATTTCGACATTTTTTGGCCAAAGTTTTTGAATCAGACTTAATGTATACGTTTTAAGACATACTAAATGATCTTCAAGTGGTCAGTAGGAAGTGAAGCCAAGTGCTGATCTCTGGCTTCTTCAAAACTTCTTTAAGTGTTGAAAAACGTTATATTCTAGCTGCGGTTTAAAGCTCAAGAATCACTTTTACGAACTAGGATTGGTTAAAATTGTCAGAATTTTTTTTATAATGTTTTTTTCTTTACAAATTATACCAGATGATTTGTTATAAGGCTATATGTTATAGAGCTATTTTTAAAACCAATTTAGCTGTCTTATAACGAGTGATCGGGTGTATTAAATTTTCGACTTGGTTCAATAATGGGTCAGTAATTTTTTTCATATATTTTTTTTTTCAAAATCAACATACTCAAAATAAGTTTTCTCGAAATAAATTTTTTTCAAAAAAATTTTTCTAGAAATAAATTTTTTTCAAAAAAATTTTTCTAGAAATAAATTTTTTTCAAAAAAATTTCTTTTAATTAATTTTTTTTGAAATAAATTTTCTAGAAATGAATTTTTTTCGATATAAATTTGCACAAAATTTTATTTTCACGCATCGACTGTAAAAAATAATTTCTAACTTTTCTAACATTCTCCAAAAAAATTCTTTGCTAAAAAAATCTTTCTAGCTGCGATTAAAACGTCTGAAAAATCACTTTTACGAGCAAGAAAAGGTTAAAATTGGATGTTGTAATGGAATGCCATACAATTCGAAGAAACGATGCTGCTGTCGACGTGTTTCATTTGACAAGGACAAGAAATTTTGCTGTGCTGTTAACGTAAGTCCAGAAAAAAAATTATAAATTTAAACCGCAAAAACATTCCGCTTACATACGCGATTTCAATTTATTTTTAGGGATGCGAGAGCTTTCAAATATTTGACCGATCAAATGCGCAACACTACAAAGACTGTTTATCGCTTTCTGGTTAGTATAAATTTATTATTGTGGTTTTTGTGTTCTTTGTTGACTTTTGTCAGCAACCAGTTAAAAACTCATCCCTTTTCTGTTTTTTTTTCATAGAATTGATAGTCCCTTAGTTTGAATTTTTTTTTCGAAAAATATCTCCCTTAATTTCAATTTTTTTTTTCGATAAATGTCTCCTTTAATTTGAAATTTTTAAATTGTTTTTTCGAAAAAATGTCTCCTTTAATTTGAAAGTTTTGAATTTTTATTTTCAAAAATGCGTCCCTTAATTTGAATTTTTTCCAGAAAATGCGTCTCTTAATTTGATTTTTTTCCGAAAAAATGCGTCCCTTGATTTGAATTTTTTATTTTTTTTTTTCGAAAAATGCGTCTCTTTTTGGTAGAAGTGTCCCTTTATTTGAATTATGTCCCCAAATTTGGTGTCCCATAATGAGAGACCCACTGTATCATTTTTTAGCTTCGTAACAAATATGCCCAGGCCTTGGTAAAGGTATTTCGATAGATTTCTAACAACTGATGACCATTAATCATGTCAAGCAATTAACCCTCATGAGGCCCTTTCCTTTTCCTAGAACTCGTCTCTTACATTTAGTCAATCCATTAATTTTCGTTCATTTTCAAAAAAAGAAAGAAAAATTGTAAAAAAAGGAACTGGTTCATTTTTCTTTTCAAACAATTTGGGCTTCGTGATCAATCACGAAAAGTATTGCTTTTGCAGTCAGCTTCATCATGATAACGGTTGCGTAGTTTTAGCTGCTCTATAATTTAAAAAAAATCGTTTTTTTTTTCATTCTTTTTTTCGAAACAGAAATTGATGACAATCAATCGAGTCATATATACAGTACGTCCTGCGTTGACATATCAGTATTATACCTGTCAAGCATGGAAAGAACAAGTTTTTTTTGTGCATTTTGATTTTATTGAAATTCCAAAAATTAATTCCTGAATTAATCAACGTCTGTTAGGTTTGGTTATTCAAGAATATGGTTATCAGGGACAAAAAGGACAACCCAAGATGACCTGGAACCCATCGAGTCGGCGCGTGCCTGGAAAATAAGTATCATAAGGACCCCCAAAGCCCAGAGTTTGAAATTTTGGCGTATAATTACTTTAGTGCACTTTGTTCGAAAGTTCACGTGGTGTCCCAAACCATTAGCAAAATATGTCATATATTTTGCTGTAGATTGAGACACCTTGTGGATTTTGTTACAAAAGAGACTAATCAAAAATTAAGTAAACACCGCCTCACCGTTTGAGATAACAGTTTTCATCTGAAATAACAATTTTCATTTGAAATAACACTTTTTTTAGAAAAAACGTGTTGCCTCAAATGGTTAGGTGCTGTATATCGTGGTTTTAATTAAAAATCGATTTTGATCACAAATGAAAAATGAGTTTTGCCAAATGGCGTAAAATAGGTTTTTTGTTTTTGGAAAATTTGTTACAAATTGATTTTTCGAAGTTTTCGAAACATACAAAAAATCATTGATTTCGAACCCTGCCAAAAGCAATTGCCATTATTGCCCGAATTTTTTTTTGCTTGTCCCTTTTTTTATCATGAAATATTTTCAACGATTAAGTTTTTCTACTCTTTTTACCTTTACCAAAAACACTACACAAAAAAGAACCAACACATACACACAATTTTTATGCAATTAATTTATCGCACATTTTTTCCTATACGTTTTCTTCAATCCAATTACACATTACATTTTCCATTGCCTTTTGACTAATAGGAGAAAAAATAATGAATATCGCCAAGTGTACATTTTATTTTGTCAGTGATACTTGATCCAAAGCATTCAATTTGAACGCCACCTTGTGGTGGCACAGCCCGGTTCAAAAAATGAATAAAATATTCCAAATATTGGGCTTGTTTGTTCAATTGAGCCCTTATTTTTGACCGTAGCGTTATAGGTTCGATTCCCAAGTCGAACTTTTTTTTTACATGAAGTAATAGCAAAAATTTTAAAACTGACAAGCGCCCATTATATTGACATTTTTTGAACCTGCCTGTGACGTTGCAAAAACTGAAGTTTTCTTGTACGTTCATTTTAGAGACCGATCCCAGTAAAAATAGAAGTACACTTTTTTTTCGTTTGTACATATATAATATTGAAAAAGCTGATAGCTACGATAAGAATGCATAGGTTCCTTGAAGAAAGTTTTGCAGTTAACAAAAGTTTTAACCAGTAACCGATATCTGATCATTACCTTCCTACCGGTCGTTAGAGCGCCGAGATCTGGCCGATTAGATAATCGATTCCGTACCCCTAGTTTGTTTTCTTTTACTCGAAAAACGGTGCGCGTGCGAATTCATGATAGTCATAAACTCGACCAGATAACAAATAGCTCGTAAACAACCGGAAAAGTAATCGTTTCGAATATGAAACACGCATATTCAAGATTTTTTTTCGTTTTTACTCTTTTTACTTTCAAATTCTTTCTATTTTCTTCTTTCTTTTTGCCCGGCCGATTTTGTGAATGTTTTTTTAATAAGTCATTTTTATGGAGTCTAATTAGGTATGGAATCTAAATAGGTTTTCTAAACTAAATTTTCTGATAATTTTTGATAATTTTTGATAATTTTCGATAATTTTCGATAATTTTCGATAATTTTCGATAATTTCTGCTAATTTCTGATACTTACTGATTTTTGAGGATTTTTACTTAAACAAAGGAAAAAACAAAGAACTAGTTGTACCTAAGTACCTTGTAGTTTTCTCGAGGTCAAGTACAGCTGGTTCCTTTCGGACGAGCGCTTCCTAATCCCCTTGAGCGTTGACTCTTATTCGGAGTTCGTTTATAATCCAGTGGAAGTGATTTTGTGTGTCCAGTTTCCTTTTGTACAAGTTTTTCGACACATAAAGCGGGGGGTTACTAGCCAAATTTTGGAAAAAAAAAACAATTTGATGCGGATAAATAAACTGAGAGTACTTAATTAAATATACACAAAAAAGACACTATCGCTTCCTGCCTTTTGACGCATTGCAGCGTCTTCACTGGCCCGGGCGATACATAAGGGCATATCTAAAATGGCAGTAAGTTGAAGGACTCCACTTATTATTACCGGATGGATCAAAATATTCGACATTTGTAAAAATACTGACGCAGAACGTTGGCTCACCTTTTTGGTCCCATTTTATCCATTTCTGACATTATGACGGGCAAAAAAAAAACTACGAAGATTGGCAATGGAAAGCATTATACGAAGAGAAAATTATTTGTGCACGACCGGTAGGCACGACCGGTAATAACTGCTATACGGATGGACTAACAACAAGAAGATATCTGAATGATAACTTAAACTGTTTAATTATATTGTAATTTATTGTATTAAATCCCCTTTTCAAACACGTTTTGATTACCAGAAGAGAAAGCTTCGCTTCCTATATCTTATTGAATACACGTCTTTCTATTTCTTATTATTTATGTCTTTTGATTGGTCTAAATGAAAAATATTCGGTCAACTGACCGTACCATACACCATCTGTCTACGGAAGTTAACAGAACAGTTGGGTGAAAAAGGTGTTAACTTCAATGAATTGTGTTAACTTCTAGGAAATTTGTTAACTTTAGAAGATAGTGTGTAAACTGAAAGTTGAAAAGTTGACGCCAGCTGACTGTTAACTTCAATGAATTTTTTTAACTTTTGGGAATTTTGTTAACTTTCGGGCATTTTGTTAACTTTAGGGCATTTTGTTAATTTTAGGGGCTTTAACTTCCGTATACAGGCCGTGTATTTTTTTTCTCGAACTTTTTATCGAACATAATTAAAAGCAACTGGCTAAACTTTTAACGAATCTAAAATAAACACCCCCTACAAGCTGTAGGCTACAGCCATGAAATACACCACCTAACTAAGTACGTGAACAAAAAAACCCTGTAAAAAGCTGTCAACTTACTTAGTGTTGACTATTTGGGTGGGTGATGTAATGATTAAAACTTCAAAGGGTCGAGAATGGTATGATCAATTCAGTTTATCCGTATATTTCGCCCTAATCCAATAAGGGACGCTCCCATAACGGACGTTTGTTCTATGAGTGGGCAATGACGATCGTTAATTCTCGAAAAATCAGACGGATGCTATGGTTGTCAAAAATTACTCAGGTACAGTTCGATTACTTCCCAGAATATTTTTATAAAATTGAATGGTATGTCGTAAGGTATGTCGAGCTAACGGGTAAATGAGAATCGTAATGAGAAGTAAGCCGATATAAGAAATGGTTTAAAAGATTCACGAGATTTCTTATCTCAATTAAAAAGTCGAGGAGAATTTGAGTAGATATGAAATTATCGAACCCAGAATGTGAATATATATGTTTTAGCTGTGAATAATTACTGTTTTTACTGTCGAAAATTGTATCGTTAATGATAAGAGCCATCCCGAAAGTCCTGAATGTTCACATAGTCATTAAACTTTAACCGGTGCACCTTAATGTTTTAGATTAGACTTTGGAAAGTTATCCAGTCCGTGCTTTTACAATTCTAAAATGCTTTTAACTCTCAAGGGGAAGGAGTTTTTGGGAACCCGTAGGGGGAAAATGTGTTTAAATAAACACGCACTTAAAAATTCACAATAATTCGTAATAATTCAAAAAACAGGTAAAGCCAAATTGTAGAGCTCGTCAAACTTCGTCGACCTGGTTATTCAGAAATTGATTTGGGCCACCAGGGCCCCCTAGAGAAATCTCCAACCTACGCAAAAAACACCGTAAATCGAATTTCCTCGAAAAGTTGAGGGGGGTCAGCAATACCCGTTTTGCTCTACGGGGCCTCCATATACCTTAAATCGACGAAAAAAAAGTTGCGTGTCTATATACACGCACTTCCCCCTGGGCGTTAACGGAATTCCCGCTCGTTTTAAGGCTAACCAGGTTTCGGATTTAATTGTCTGAAAAAAAAAATTTTCAAAAAACGTGTTCGCAAATATCACCCTGGTATGAATTTTGGATGCCAAAATTGGCCCGCTAACCGCGTATGAATGTTATATAAATTTGTACAATCTCTCATATGTATTTTTACACTATATTTATAATGATTTCAAGTTTGAATTTCAAACAGCTTGAGAATATTTTAGAAAATTTTTCGAACATTTCGATGAATTAGTAATTATACAAAAATGTTTTATTCTAAAACCATACTTCAGAAACAAATATGTTTTCAGGACAGTCGTCTTTTTGGTCAACATAATTGGTCACCAATTATTGGTGTACTTTTTAGTGTTTTGTTGGAAGAATCTGAATTATTTTTTTGTATTACTCAGTATTAAGTGAGTACTACAAGCCATGAATTCGTTAAACCCAGACATTTTAACAACAACAGACTGCTTTATATCACGAGACACATACACAACATCATTTTCTTTCGTCAAAAATACATCTTTTTTGGCTTCGATCTAAGAACAATTTTGCATTTTTTCAATTAAAAATCGAATAATCCTTAATTAAATTAATATTGGACATTTTATGTTAGAACTTCTAATTTAGAATTTATATTTTTACTTGTAAAAAATATTGTTGTAAAAATTTGTTAATACGTTAAAGCAGTGTTCAAAATTTATGTTGAGAAAATTGTCAAGCCCTAAAAGTTGGTCTTTTTTTTTTCTTAAAAATAAAATAAATTTAATTGTGGTTTATTCTTGGTTTGTGTATGCTTGTAATTGTAAGTGAACATATGTGGTGTTTTATTGCGTGAATTCCCTATGATGCTGATCGTGTAGGTTTGAGCATGCACGCTGATTGGCCCGTCTCCTATCTTCTTATGGAACATTTCATCACATCATTTTAGGGTGGCTGTGTTTAAAAGCTATTAAAGTTTTCGATTGTCGTCCGCTTGTATATCCTTTTTCCGCTTAAAGTAGACGTTCATCGCCGTTACCTCATTTCCTCACTTTTCAAGTTAAATATTGGGGTTAGATAAACGCAGAAAAGTGAGAAAATGGGGTAGAGGCGATGAACGTCTACTTTAAGCGGAAAAGGGATATGAATGATGTCATTAAAAACGGATATTACCATTTTTTTGTAAATGTGTTAAAAATCAACGATGTTCAATAAATTGTCTAAAAAATGACTTAAAAAATGAAGTTTTTAAAAAGAGTCCAAAACATCCTCCGAGAAAAGTACAGTTGGTTTATTTTTTCTCGTGAGCCATTTTGATTTTCATACTGTATTTTTCTATATCTTTGCTTTGATTTTTTGCTTGATTTGCTATGTTACATATGGTATGTACAAAAAACCACCACTGTATTATCAAACTTTGGTCACTGTTGTCAAAGAATGATCCGACAAAACTAATCTGTCAGTGTACTTAATGTTATCAAATAGCAGTTTTATCATAGCTGTCAATCCGAGAGCGGAAGTCGTTATCAAATTTGTCCAGATTACAACTTGCTCGCAAAACCCCACAAGTCTCAAGAAATGTATCTTTTGCATCATCAGTAAATCCTCATTTATCCAAATTCTTATTTTTGTTATTTTCAACCAAAATACGACGTGTTTTTCCAAGTTTGAGACTTAAACGAAATGTATTAATCCTTTATAAATAGTATATTTATAACTTTTGTAATTAACTCGACCACGTATTTGAAAAGACGCACCCCGTCCACGTACTTTGGCTACAAATTTGTAGCCGCGCCGTTTAAACGCGATTGCAAACAAACGGTTCAATATTTTTCATTAATTATTTTTTTTGTTTTGAAGCTTACGGACTTGCGCTTTAAACAATAANCAATTCAAAAGCCCGTAGGAGCCGTTATGTTTCACCTCAATGAAATGCAGACCGATTCGCCTACGCACTGCGCCGTTATCTTTCACTATTTCCCGCTCGGGCCATTATGTTTCACTTTTTTCCGATTTTTTTTGTGAAAGATAACGGCGCACCCTGTGTATACAAAAATATTTTATTCGAAAACCATACTTCAGAAACAAATATGTTTTCAGGACAGTCGTCTTTTTGGTCAACATCATTGGTGTACTTTTTAGTGTTTTGTTGGAAGAATCTGAATTATTTTTTTTGCATTATTTTTTTTGTACTTAGTATTTAATGAGTACAACAAGCTATGAATTCGTTAAACCCAGACATTTTAACAACAACAGACTGCTTTATATCACGAGACACATACACAACATCATTTCCTTTCGACAAGAATACATGTTTTTTATCTCCGATCTAAGACCAATTTTGCATTTCTTCAATTAAAAATCGAATAATTCTTAATTCAATTAATATCGGAAATTTTATGTTAGAAGTTCTAACTTAGAACTTCTAATTTAGAATTTTTATTTTTACTGGTAAAAAAGATTATTGTATTATTCTTAATCCGTTAAACCGTTAAAGAGATTAAAATTTATGTTTAGAAAATTGTCAAGACCTTAGAGTTGGTCTTTTTTGTTCTTAAAAATAAAGTTAATTTAATTGACGTTTTTTATTGCGTGAATTCCCTATGATGCCGATCGCGTAGGTTTGAGCATGCACGCTGATTGGCCCGTCTCCTATCTTCCTATTGAACATTTCATCACATCATTTTAGGGTGGCTGTGTTTAAAAGCTATTAAAGTTTTCGATTGTCGTCCGCTTGTATATGAATGATATCATTAAAAACGGATATTATCATTTTTTGTAAATGTGTTAAAAATCAACGATGTTAAACAAATTGTGTAAAAATGACTTTCAAAATGACTCAAAAGAGTTCAAAACATCCCCCGAGAAAAGTACAGTTGGTTTATTTTTTTCTCGTGAGCAATTTTGATTTTCATACTGTATTTTTCCATTTTTCCTCGCCTGGAATTTTTGTTCGATTTGGTATGTTACATACCGTATGTACAAAAAAGCCACCACTGTATTATCAAAGTTTGGTCACTGTTGTCAAAGAATGATCCGACAAAACTAATCTGTCAGTGTACTTAATGTTATCAAATAGCAGTTTTATCATAGCTGTCAATCCGAGAGCGGAAGTCGTTATCAAATTTGTCCAGATTACAACTTGCTCGTAAAACCCCACAAGTCTCAAGAAATGTATCTTTTGCATCATCAGTAAATCCTCATTTATCCAAATTCTTATTTTTGATATTTTTCAATCAAAATACGATGTGCTTTTCCAAGTTTGAGACCTGAAATGTATTAATCATTTATCAATGGTATATTTATAACTTTTGTTATTAAGTAAAGCTATATGCCCCCTGCGCTGATTTGTTGTCAATTTTCTAAATTTTTTCGAAATTTGATGAAACTACTGTTTTGGTAGTTAACTTTGGTGGTTAACTTTGGTGATTAATTTTGATGGTTAGTTTTGGTGGTTAATTTTGGTGGTTGATTTTGGTGGTTACTTTTGGTGGTTAATTTTGGTGGTTACTTTTGGTGGTTAACTTTGTTGGCCAATTTTGGTGGTTAATTTTGGTGGTTAATTTTGTTGGTCAATTTTGGTGGTTAATTTTGGTGGTTAATTTTGGTGGTTAATTTTGGTGGTTAATTTTGGTGGTTAATTTTGGTGGTTAATTTTGTTGGTCAATTTTGGTAGTTAACTTTGGTGATTAATTTTGATGGTTAGTTTTGGTGGTTCATTTTGGTGGTTAATTTTGGTGGTTACTTTTGGTGGTTAATTTTGTTGGTCAATTTTGGTGGTTAATTTTCGTTGTTAATTTTGTTGGTCAATTTTGGTGGTTAATTTTGGTGGTTAATTTTGGTGGTTAATTTGGTGGTTAATTTTGGTGGTTACTTTTGGTGGTTAATTTTGGTGATTAATTTTGGTGGTTAATTGTCGTTCTACTATCAATGGCACGAGTCGCCATAAGCAAGTTACAACAAAATGATCACAATTTAAGCCTAAAATGTATTTTAGAAGTAAAACAAAATTTAGTTATTATAACTAAATGAGTCTTTCTATCACGTTCGACGCTGAAAAATCAGTTATAAACCGAATTATTAAGGATCACAATTAGCCATTAGATTATAGAAATACTGTACCTTCCAAAAATATACCAAAGTCCTTAGAATTTTGATTCTCGAAGTCTGTTCCTAGCGGAAAGTGGTATTCTGTTTTGTTCTTTAGAAAATAAAATATGATCACGAATACGCGAAAAGTGAAATTGACAAAAAAAAATAGTGAAAACGAAAATTACATGCTAAGTGAGAGGAAGTCGGCCATGCTTAACTAAGATCGCAATCAGGCCACAAAGATTAGATTGTTGGAGAAGTAGCTACTACAACAGTATAAGTTTAAGTGTTCTATTTTTATAGAGATGATTGATTTTTTGGTCATTTGACAATCAGAACAGATGCCTGTAGGCTATCCAAACTGTTTTGGAAAAAAGTTCGCGGGGCTACCTACTTGTACTAGGAGGTTATGATGAGATAAAGATATCACCATCTATATCATTATATTTATTTCATGCCAATCATTTAGTTAACAAAACTTTTGAATTAAGCACAAAGTTGTGTATTTTCAATCGGTGCGTTAAGTCCAAGAGGGAAGTGTGTGTATATAGACAAGCAACTTGTTTTTTCGTCGATTTAAGGCATATGGAGGCCCCGTAGGTCAAAAAGAGTATTGCTGACCCCCCTCAACTTTTCGAAAAAGTTACATTGACGGTATTTTTTGCGTAGGTTGAAGATTTCAAACAGCTATCTAGGGGGCCCTGGTGGCCCAAATCAATTTATGAATAGTCGCATCGACGTAGTTTGACGAGCTCTACAACTTGGCTATACCAGTTTTTGAATTATTACGAATTATTGTGATTTTTTACTGCGTGTTTATTTACACACATTTTCCCCCTACGGATCCCCAAAAACTCTTTCCCCTGAGAATTAACAGCATCAACATCCATAAAACATTCTGTCAAAACGCGAAATAAACTCGCGATTTTGGATGATTATTCAAAAAAAAAAATTTTTTCACCGTGCCAAAATGTTGTACGTTGAATTAAAAAGCATACTTTCCATATCGTTGAATATTTTTATTCGCTAAAATGATTTAAAGAATTTGGCATCCGTTGGCGAATAAACACGTTAAATTATGCTTTATGTGGTCACCACTTCAATCAGTTAAAATATTCACAAATTTTAATCGTAAAATCGAGATTTATAATCTTTATCAATTTTTCTGAAATTTTATGATACCGGGATCTTATTGACTAAAATAAAAATCTGAAAAAGTTACACTACAGTAGTCCTGGATGGTAATAATTTCTGCATGAGATACAAAAATGCAGGAGTTAACTCTCACGGGGAAAGAGTTTTTGGAAACCCCTAGGGAGAAAATGTGTGTATATAAACACGCACTTAAAAAATCACAATAATTCAAAAAAAAAAACTGGTAAACCAAGTTGTAGAGCTCGTCAAACTACGTCGATCTGACTATTCAAAAATTGATTTGGGCCCTCTAGAGAGCTGTTTGAAATCTTCAACCTACGCAAAAAACACCGTCAATCGAATTTTCTCGAAAAGTTGAGAGGGTTAGCAATACCCGTTTTGTCCTACGGGGCCTACATATGCTTTAAATCGACGAAAAAAACCAGTTGCGCACTTCCCCCTTGGAGTTAACTGTTAAAAATTTCGAGTAAAAAATATGTCGTGAATGCTCTTTTTATTCGGTTCTCTGAAGGAAAAAAACTCAGACTCTGCAGTTATCCTCACAATGCACATCGCATAGCTCTAATAATTTAGCGTAACCCTGTGTCCACAATTGGTGTTCACTTTCGGAAGTGATTTGCCAAAACACAACGTGAAGCCGGCTCACTAAATACGGCTTAAAATATATAAGATTCTTATGATAAAGGGATCTCTCTCGCCCAGAACATCAAAAAACCGCAGACATGGAAAGTGAGACGATTTCACAAATGGTACCCCGTATGACGCGACTCTTCTTGCACCAACCGCAAAATGGTAACGAATCTGGCAGGGACAAAAATCACAATCACGAAAACAAATTCACAATCGCTATCACAGTCAACTGTACTATTTTTTCGCCAGTCTAAAGTTTTTCCGTGAAATTTTAATAAATTTTTGATCTCTCCTTTGTAGCAAAAAAAAAACGTTTTCCTTGAAATTTAAATTTGTTTGAATAACTTTTTCTTTGACAACAAAGTTGTTGGTACAATTTGACCCCTCAGAGGTCCGTGTTTATCTAGGCCTTGTCTAATAATTCCATTAGTTGCGTAATAGCCAAAGTGTTTGTTTTTGTATGCCTTAAATTACGGCCCTTAAACAATATATAAAACAAATCTGCATTATAAAATGAGATTTCATAAAATTACTAGTAAAAAAACTAGTAAAATTACAAGTAAAATAACAAGTAAACAAATAGTAAAAATACAAGTAAAATTACGAGTACAATTACTAGCAAAATAACTAGTAAAATAGCTAGTAAAATAACTAGTAAAGTTACTAGTTAAATTAGTAGTAAAATTTTTACTAGATTAGGAAATGTCAGGATTGCGGTAAAACCAACTTGACATCTTTTTGTAAATAATCTCTAAATTATTGCAAATTCGCAGTTTTTTAAGAATCACATTTACAAAATCAGCGTGACGGGAATAAACAGACCAATATTTGACCTTGGGGGTTAAATCTGCTATATGTTGAATAAACTAAGACAGAGTCTTCCAAGCAGATGCTTACATTTGTAATTTTTTAATTTGTAAATCATTTTTTGTGGTTTTAAAGGTGTTGACAACGAGTACATTTTCAATCGCACAAACTTTTTTTGAAATTATTTTGGAGAAATATTCCAACTTCATATCGACCTACTTTTTTTGCTGTGAGAACTGTGGTTGCGTGCAGATAAGCGTGTTAATGCTCTTTTTATAGAACGCATGTGAAATACATAATAAAGGTCGTGTTTTATATGGCTGATAACTGCATGAAGTAACTTGTGAAAAGATGTTTCGTGAGTCTTAAGAAATACCTAATCATAATTCGTAATCGGTAACCACCATCAACTGCCAGGTGGCCTTCCTTTATCACAAATTGCAATTTCTTTATTTGAAAATCACGAATCAAAACATGTATAGTGATTTCTGGATTTCAAAAAACCCTAAAAGATAATCTGCTAAAATAACTGTATTTAAACTCCCCGTTTGTTGGTTAACTTGTTTTTTTTTGCGAAACATTCCACGAGCCCGCCCACGCACTGCAGATTTATCGCACCACCCTTCATAGCTTCGTCCAATAGTATCTCGTTTTTACTTCAAATTAATAAATTATTAAATATGCAACTTGATAATTTTTGATCATTTTACCTTTAGTTATCTTAACAAGATTAGGTTTTAACCAATTTATATACCGGAACGTATGGAGCTTTCCAATTATTGAACCAAACCTTAAAAAAACTTAGTTAGAGCCCTCGTCCCCCAAACGGGCAAACAAAAAAATTGCCCCTTTAGGGGTCGAGGACTGTATTATATTTATAGACCCGTAAACAAGTAGGGTAGTTTCGCATTTATTATATTAACAAAAGAATAAATAAGTAAAAGTGAAAATAAGAAGGGAGGGAAATCGAGCTTAGTTTTTGTAACCTGTCTCGATAATATTTTACACGATAAAGCCCTTATAAGTTAAGGTTTCCGATGACATTTAGCAAGCAGCTTTATTCTGGGACATCATCATGTAGAAAATCAAACTCTCGTTGTCGGAAGAGTCGTCCATT
>SCLG01001024.1:0-19555 GCA_004367875.1 Oikopleura albicans
ATTTTGTTTCATTTCATTTCATTTCACTATTTTTCGAACTTTTTTTGTGAAACATTAAGGATCACCCTGTGTATAATTTTTGATACTCCCTAACTCAAAGTTTGTGAGCAGCCTACCCTAAACCCATTTTGACTGTTACTCAGAACATCGATGAACTGTAAGTCTTCGTCAAGCCGTTCTCGCACTCTCTCGATCACAAAATAGAAAAAAAACAAAGAGAATATTCAAAAAATGAAAACAAAATCAGGAATGATTCACAGTATTGAATATCTGATATTTATTTGTGAAATCAAAACGATGTTTTGACATTTGTTTTGGCCATTAATCAAAAAGCCTCATTCTGATTGGTTGAATTAATCAGTGGTTAAGTTCCGCAGCACAAATTTGATCCCATCACAGTCTCACAATGAATCACATTTTTAATTGTACGAGTTTATGCCGATACTGCGAAAAATATGCGAGTTTTCTGGTCGGTAAGGGCTTAGGCGTTTATTGAACAAATCGTCGAAAATTCAGCTGGCCAAGGTTTTAGACACATCCGGTTTTGTTCATATTGCAATACACAGGTTAAGTACTTAACCGTCCACTGAAATTGTTTCAAAACTGGACGGTTAAGCCGGTTCCGGACGGTTAAGCCGGTAGTCCGTAGGCGATTTTTTGTGGAAATTAAAAAAAAACGAAATGGACGGTTAAGCAAAAATAGCCAGTTTATATAAAAACTTTATCTCCTATAACACGTGACAGTCACGTGACTCTTTTCTATGACTGTTATTTCTTACTATTTTATACTTTTTTACTCAATTGACCAATGAAAAAGTTTTAATATTGCTATATTGAAAAGGCGGGACGGCGAAGAGCGTGCACAAAAAGAATAAAAAAATAATTATTTTAAATAAAAAAAACGGATAACTTTTGATCCCGCAAAGATACCAGAGATAAAAATACATTTCCAGAATCGTTAGAGAAAAAGCTGTTTTTTGTATACTTCAGATAAATTTTTAAACCAATATTTCAAAACAAGAAAAACAAAAAACAAAACAACCCCTTAGGCTATAACGACAAAAAACAATACTTCATATGTCTGACATACAAAAAACAGTATAATTGTGCGTCTTACGTAAGAAACATGGATCCCACAGGTATAACAACCGACCTACGCAGGGCAAGATTTCAAAATACTTTCGAGGAAGCAAATGAAGCAACTTTTACAACAGACTCAATTAAATCTATGAAATGTATTCCTATGCCCCCTTGGAGTTTTTTCTTAAATTTCACATCCCAGCAAAAATACTTCCAATATACACGCAAATTACGCAAATACCATCTAACAGACGCCAAATTACTTAATCACCAAGTTACAAGATTAGTCCCAAAATACGGAACCCGTGAATCCTACATTGAGGAAACAGCCGCCGGTGGTTATATATGCAAATTATACACCGAAAAAAATTGGCTTCGTTTTGCGGCCACCATGTCGATGTATATACACCAGTCTGATCCATGTTACCATTTTTTACGATGCCCCTTAGTTAAATCAACATACTTTAAAAGTGAAGCGGGTGATCAGGACGAAAATCGGCCAGAACGTTATACACTTAATCCTGAAAATTTGGAAGGTTTTTTCGCAGAAATTCAAAAAAACATTGAACGTGAAAAAAAACAAATGATTTTTAAACAAAAAGCCTTTGAAAATCCACAGGATTATGAAGACGAAATTGAGCCGGACCCAGTTTTAACACCAATTTTTGGCCCTATGAAAAATGAGGAGGTCAGAACAGATGAGAATTTGCGTAACTTTGCATGTGATGGAGGCCACTGGTCAACATACTGTCAAAATTCAACAGTATATTTTTATCAACAGCAGCGTGAGGAACAGCAACGACTTGAACGTGAGAGAAATCGTAATAATAATGCGCCAAATAGTGATGTAAGACAAAATGAGTTAAGTGAAGCAACGCGCTTAGTCCGAGATCTCACGCGTTCAAATCAAACCCATATGCAGGAGGTTGATCAACGGCTTCAGACAGAGCGTACGAATACAAATACGTTGATTAACCAGGGTTTTTCCTCTGTTGTTGACGCAATACGTTTTTCCACCACGGCCAATGGTGATACAATGAACGAATTGTTAACTAACCTGGCATCAAATGATGTTACACAACGGGTCGGGCAGGTTGAGCAGACAGTTGAAAGAGTGCAGGAGGCATTGAACGGCAATATAAATGAGTTAGTGCAGGTGAACCAGCAGTTAGGTACCTTACAAACGGTCGGAGCGGAAATGCAGGACACATTAACAAAAAATAATTTGGATCAGAATGCTCGCCTTACACGGGCTGTAACAACAGTTGCTACACATTTTGATTCAAGGTTAACTCAATCGGAAAGGCTTATTAATCACAATTTAGCAACTGGTTTTACAGCTATGGTTAATATGCAAAATAGACCTGCTATAACACAAAATATGGATCTTGACCATACAGAACCGAGTGAGGAGCAGGTAGATAGGACTTTGAATGAGTATGAAAACGAGAGGGCTAATGAGGATGCTAATTTGACAGCTAGACAAAAATTTGAAAAGCAAATGGATTTTATCCAAAGTCAAATTGATGCTGGTATTTTTAAAAACAGAACGGGCCCCTTGGAAAATGCAGACTCAGACAGTGTTTTTTACAAAATAAAAATGGATAGGGTTCCTAATAAAATTGATCCATTAGTAATTTTAAATGACAAAGAGTGTTGTGACTGCTCCCAGTTAGACCGTTTCCTTGTTTTGCTTGAAACACAGTGTGGCCATTTTATCCATAATGAATGTTTGCAAGTGCGTTTGGCTACAAACCAAATTTGTCCATCGAATGATTGTGAGGAGAATTTGTCTGATTTAAGGGTTGATATCTGTGTTTTTTGTCAAGAAGACTTAAATGTACATGGCTCTATAAAAGCCACTGTTTCATGTGGCCACGTTTTCCATCAACATTGTCTTACTGAGGGTTTTCGCAAAAAAAGGGTTGAGTGGTGGAGTGACTTTGAAGAATATCCAAAATTTTATTCTTGCCCAGTTTGCCGAGCCCAATTAGAAAACGTTCATGACCAAAAACTTGAAATAAAGGGGCCAATTGAAACAGTAACACAGAATAAGAATCAGGTTGAGCCAAAAGTAACAAATGCTACAAATCAGGTTGATCAGGTCGACCAGAACAATCAAGCTGATCAACCTGGTCCGAGTGGTTTACAGGGTACGGTTGCTCGAATTTTGGATATTCAAGTATCCCCAACAAAGCATGATAACACAGAAAATGAGCCTAATAATGGGCTGGAGGAAGGTGAAGGGTTTGTTGATTTAGGGGAACAAAATGACAATAATATGAGCTATGGTTTATTGGATGAATTAGATAAGAGCTCGGGGAATGATACTACTATAGAATCATATAGTAGCCAGACATCAAATCCACCACAAAATCAAACTTTGGATATTCCATCTTGTGATTTTTCCCCTAGCGATGCTTCTTCTTTTGTACGCGAAGGACGTTCTCTTCACCGAAAAACTACCCCGGAGCCTAAAAGTCGGTCTCGCTCCCCAAAAAGGTCGATTAGTAAATGGTCTCCAAAAATGAAAGATAATACACAAGTGATAATTAATGGGGATGATACTTTTTATATCCCTGTTACAGACTGGGAGAAACCGATCGTAGAAATTGTCTGTCAGGATGACATATCTAATGATTGCATTTTAGAAGAACCAAATAAAAAAGGGGCCATTTGTCTAAATGTTTCAACACAACATGTTAACTCCGTTACGATGCGTAAACTTGTAGTTAATCGGCACATTTCAAGATTGAAATATTGGCAAGAGTTGCATAAAAAAACATTTGTTCTTGAACTGCCCGATAAAATACAAACGCAAACTGAAGGTCACGGCCCGATAATGGACCTGGACATGGATACACCTTTTTTAGACAAAGATTTACAACTCATGAGAAAAACGGAAAAAATTATAATTTACAGATACAACCCCACCGAAATAGACCAATAGATTTATGTTACAACCATTTTCAAAAATATTTTCGTGTTTTATGTAGAATGTATGCAGCCGCGCCATTTTTTGTTGATTTTTTTGTAAATATGCTTTTGAATCCGTACAATATAGACTTGTATTTACAGATTGATGAAATTACGTGTCGTTTTTTAAAGTATAACTTGTTTACGGATTGTGTCACCCTATTTGACTTTTTTATCTACAAAAAAATGAAAAATAAAAAACAGAAAAACATAAAAAAACTAAAAAGAAAAAGACCTAATTTGGAAAGTTTAGACAGGATGTGTATAGGAGTTAAAAGTACCTGTGAAATTGTGAAAAATTTGTCTGAAGAAGGCATTGAGAACGTTAGATCGGGCCGAAATAATCGTAGAAGATATTTGGCAGCTAGGGACCCATTAGAAAACATTTTTTATGATGCGCAATATCAAGATATTGCTAATTTATGGATTCAAATCACGAGAAATTGTCTTTTTTCACCGGATATAATTACAGACCATGTGGATGTTTTCCACCCTTATGATATTCTCCCTACCCCGCTCTTGGAAGATAATATTATGACTAACTCATCCATTTTAGAAATATATTCTAATGATAGATATCAAAGGTGGTCGGATGGTACTCATGTATTTAGGGTTGAAAGACCCCTCGCACAGTTAGATATTAACCCCATTGTTCATAATTGCTTCAGATCCATGCTATGTACATCCATAAATTTAAAATCGGGTTCGAGTCAAAAAGTAGCTGATTTAATTGAATTAATACCAAACAATGTTATAATTTTTCTGCAAGATATGGGCCAAATTCATAAGTCGAATTTTATTACTTTAGGTTTTTTGCCAGTTAACTATAAAGTTTTTTTGCCAAACAGTAGTTTCCAAGAAAATAGCAATCAATTATTTACAGCAGTACTAGTACATAATGGTTTCGATCACCCTATCAGACAGATACAAAGCAGGTCTATAGAAGTTAATATTATAATCACAGACAATTATACGCGAAGCACAATACAATTTATTAACTTCTATAGACCACCTTCAAATCCGACTTTTTATAGGCAAACGGGTCACAGTTTAGTTTCATATGCTACAGAAATTTCGGAAATTATTCAAAGTACTAATGATAGGAATGTTGTATACCTTGGAGACTTTAATCTTGATTTTTTGAATCCAAGATCGAATCATGTGTTTGAGTTTGCCATGGTTGAGGAGATTTTGCCGAGTCTAGAAAATCATCATAACATTACAGAGGGAGAAATTACGTTTACACATAGTAATCAAGGTCAATCATCTATTGACTGTGTTTGGGTGCCAAATGGTAATTTCACTCCGAACATTCAAAATCAGTGTATTTATGATCAAAATGTCTTTGTTCCCCTTATAACGGACCACCATGGAATCAGATTTGATATTTTATTTTCCGATATTGAACCACCAAGGGCTATTAAAAGAAGAAAACAAGTAAAATTAATGGTACATGAAAATTTTTCTAATGACTTCATAAATTTATTAATTCTTTCCCGTTCCCTTACACCGGTTTTACAAGATTTTTTTACCACAAATTCGGCAGAATATATTATTACACATTTTACTGAAATTTTGTACAAAATAAATGATACGATTTTTCCAGAAACCTTACAACCAATTGTAAGGCCACTTAATAGAACCTCAAATTGGTCGAGAAGAACTATTTTGGCTAGGCAAAAATATCAGAAATTATATGGTGAAGCAAAAAAATTACGTATACGTCAATTGGAAGGTGTTCGTAGGGGATTTTTTGATGAGATTAATGTCATAAACTTACGTCATGATCCGTTATTGAAGAGGTCGCGTCGTTTTTTTGAGAATAGCCGTCGAAGTGATGATAGACTAAAAAACAAAAATCAGTTTTTGAGCGCGGGGAGATATGCTTTTTTTAAGGTCTATCAAAAATATTTAGGTCAAACAAATAAATTGCCCGCGACAATAACGCCGAATCAGTACCAAAACTATTTTTCTGAGCTGTCATTCACCCTCCGCGAAATAAATCTTACGCCGAACGAAACAAATCACTTATTTTTAAAATTTGAATTTTTACCAATTTACGCCAGAAGCGACCAAATAAAAGAGAGAAGTGTATATCATCTCATACACAGAAAGTGTTCCAATACGGCTAGAAGCTTAAGAGGTTTGAACACGGCATTTTTACAACATTTGCCGCCAGAATATATGAATTTTATTTCTATATATTTGAATAGTTTTTTTGGACAGAGTGTGATAAAATACCCGTCGGGTTTTCGTGATGCTATAAGTTTCCCTGTGCATAAAAGGGGTAGCAGATTAGACGTAAAAAATTACCGCCAAATAGTAGTGTCTGACCCTATTTGTAATTTAATTGAAATTAGCGCATATAATCAGCTAAACAGTTTCTTTGAAAACAGGGCTTTAAAGGATGACAAACAGGTGGGCTTTCGTAAAAACCGCCGTACGGACCACGCCTACATTTATCACCACAGAATGGGTTATAGTACTAAAAAACGATATTTCGTTACTTTGGCTTTAGACCAATCCAACGCTTTTGGCTCAAGCCAATCAAATATAGTTTTGTCGCGGTTTGCCCCATTTGTATCACAACACACATTATCTTTTTTGCAAAGTTTTATGATACCGATAAAAATAAGGGTTAGTTCTAATGGGTTTTTATCAGATTCTTTTTCATATAATGGGTTACAGGGTATGGGTACGCAGGGGTCAAATTTAACACCATTCGTTTTTTCGGTAGTAATAGATCATATATTCAGGGAGATTGAGGAAGAAATGATTTCGGAGGGCATTTTTTATTCTAAATTCGCAGACGACATGGTTTTGAGTATTACGGGGGACACTAAATTAGATTTAGAAACAAAAATTGAAAAATATATGCGCTATTTTGACCAATCATTAGGAAAATTAAACATAAAACAAAACATTAGTAAAACGGAATTTATCACAAACTGTCCAGATTTAGCTTTTTTTGAATATATGGGGGTTACTATTTTTGCCAAAGATAAAATGAAACTCCTAGGGCACCAGGTCGACAAAAAGTTTGGAAGTGAGAAACACTATAATGCTATAAAAGGTAAATTGTTGAGTCATAAGTATAGGATAAATAACATTACGCATTTGTTTTCAAAATTGGAAATTAGAAGGCTGTTAAATAGCCATATGTATAGTACTGTTAACTATTTCCTGGTACCACACCCTATTTTAAGTTATGCCAAATGTCGAGAATTACAAAAACCAATAAATTCTATACTTTATGATCTTTATATAAAGTATAACCGTCTAAGGTTTTCTGACTACATACGCCGTTTTGGGGGTAGACTCATTCATACTAGCACACCCTGCTCACAAGCTGTTTTGTTGCACTATTTTCGCCTGGTGAGCATACAAAACAAAGAGCGTTTTGCTAAGATTATGGCATTTAATGAAATGCTCGTTAGACCTCAAGAACCGCTATTTTTAGAAAATATAGCCCGAAACATTATGATCACTATGTTGGCAAACTCAAATCAGAATAGAAGAGGGCTTTATATTAGACGTGGTTTTAACGACGACACACGAAATTTTTCAAGGAAAATATTCAATACATTTCCTTATAATATGCTCAAACTTATAGTGGATTTACCAATAGAACTACAATTTTTACTTGGAAAAAATAAGGTCAAGGGTATTTTCAAAAGGTTTTTTAAATACCTATGTCAACATGAGGAAAAGAGGGATGAGACCGTGTGTGACAGGTGTGGTGCTAGACAGGATGGTAAAATACACCCGGAGATGTATATGGGTTTTGACTTTTCATACAGGCCACAAGATGATCATATAGATAATGTTATTTTACCTGATATCATTGAAGAGCAGCTTTTTTTCCTTGGCCGAGACGAAGCAGGTCACGCTGTATTATGAAAGGGGCTTTTACGGTTTTTAAAAAAATTTTTTTTGAAATAAAAAAATAAAAAATATAAAATAAAATAAGAAAACCGTCACTGTATACATTAGCTGGCTTAGGCTACGGGTCAACACCATATAACACGCCTTGAAATAGTTAAACTCGACTTCACCACCCTAGAAGGATTGTTTAAAAAAATTGTCATTTTTAAATAAAAGTTCGCACATTTATATCAGGATCTACATATCTGCGTTGTTTTTCAGCCACACGTAAACTCATTGACTGAATCTTTGAAAATTCCCACTCGTCATTGCCAAAACGTTCCATAATATAATTCAAACGTGGTAAATGCTTGTTTTGTAAATTTTCCCGTAAAGAAGTAAGGCTCTTTTCTAAAAAAAACATTTTTTTGGTACATTCTTTTCCTTTTTCTTTCTTTAAAAAATCTAGAAAAAAATAGTTTTTTACCTTGAGAATCATTTGGTGACTGATACAATTCAGATAACCCGTCCTTGTCAATCAGGCATATTTTCTGCCAAGCGGTTTGATCGTCAATCGCGCGAATTTCCAGTCGATCAAAGTGTTTGCCTAAAAAAATGAATTTACGTTCTAGAAGGCAAATTATTGCCCCACACCGAGAAGACGAATTAGGAGACGATTTTGACGAAAACTATCGGATTATTTCTATTAATGCCACTTTACGAAATAAACATAAGGAGGATAGTTTTTCGGTCAGGCTTAGTTCACACAAAACTTTGGGTCCTAATTATTATGATTGGCAAACTAGCAGTGATGAATCAAAACACCTCTGTGTTTCTCTTAAATTCAACCCAAACCCAGTACAGTCTTACGTTCACTGTGATATATGGACTGGGGAAACTTGCAATGCAATTTCAACAGAACATTATAGAATTTGTGAAATGCAAGAGTGTACTTCTAAAGCAAAACATAGACAAAGACTAAAAAGGCATATTAGTCAAACAATCACACAATTTCATCGCATAGGTCCTTTTTTATGTCACATTTTTAGGCAAGGCCACTTGGGATCTGTTAAAGATTTTTTTCATTGTTACATGTCGTTAAAGACGAAAACGGGTCGCCGAGAGAATTTTACCAATCAAGAGCTTGCAGATTTAATTATCGAAAATTGGACACTTTTTGGCCCCACTATGAATGCTTTGAAACAAATGTTGTGTACTCAACATTGTTTATTTCAAGAGTACCACGGTCTACAGGGTTGCACTCTAATGACAATGAAATTGTCTGACCTTTGCGTTATAAAAATTAAGAAAACAATGAGAAAACAGAAAGACCCTCAAGATTTTTTGGTCGCCTGGTCAACAATTTATCACTGCTACTTTACAATCCCTCATTCAACGGTTAAATGGGTTGGAGCTAAAGAGCAAATGTCTGAGGACAAGTGGATACAATACGCCTCCATCACACCTGCGATAGCTTTTTGTAAAGAGGAGTTCATTTTACAGTTTGATAAAAAACCAATTTGTTATGCGTACATGCCATTTTTTACTTTTGAAAGTTTTCAAGTTTGATTTTTTTTACAAAAAAACTTTAGGTAAAATGTCGGATGTTGAAGAATCAGACGGAGTACAATTTCCACAACTTGCTTATTTTTCGTTACTGTCTGAACCAATTTCATATGAGCTTTTAAGGGAATCATATGTTAATGCAACTGACGACAGACCGATTATAACTTATAATTTTTCGGAGGGGGTCTGGATACTACAAAGATTTTGCGATTTAGATGATCGTACATGGTTTGGTCTAACATCCTACAGTCAGGTCCCTCAAAATAAACGCGCATCATTAAGGAAAATTTTTAATCATTTAAAAGACATTTTCATACACCGAGAGATTAATTATATCAAAACACGGAAAACAGGGAAAATATTTCTCTACAGCAAATACCATAGGCTCTTTTCGTCCGAATGTTTACATTTTAATTTCAAAACCGGTCTTGAATGTCTAAGACATACAAGAGATACTACCGGTTTTCCGTGTGTTGGTCTTTGTACTGGAAATGACGCGTTCTTAAAAAGAGAGATCCTTACTATTCAATTCCGTTTTTCGGAGGTTAAGCCCTTATTGTATGCTATTACAGGTGTTCGTTTTGAATCTTTGAAAGATTACATGCACAAATTTTATTGGGTTTTACCAGCCATGTATGAGGGCCTGCATCAATTTGATGGCAAACTGGCCGATTTTGTGGTACAGAATTGGGGTATTTTTAACCGTCTTTTTCATGCGTTACGTGAAATATTGGAGTCAAAAATTACTGATTTCCAGGAATTTCCAAATATGCGGAATTTTTTTAATAAAGAAATCACTTTGAGTGAGCAATTGATTTTAATTTTGAAAAGAAATGAATCCTACGGTTTTCAGTCAATTTTGTCCTCCAAGATTACATGGAACGCTCAGTTATGGCACATTTATGGTAATGCTAGGATTGCTAGAAGTACCAGAAATGCGTTTGAAACTGACTTTAAAACATGCCCACTCACGATTTTTTACAGGTTATTAGCATCAGGCTTCCCGATCGCCTATTACAGGGGGCTTGATGGTAGCAACTTACCAGAAATTTATGATTAAAATTTTTTAAAAAAAACTTACCGATAAAAATCATGTTTCGCTCAATAATCGACTCCAACTTTTCTGGGAAATATTTTCCGGCATAAATCATGTCCACAACCAACTCATTTTGCTTAAAATCAGGTTTTTTTAAAAAAATAGAAAATGCCTACATGGTCAAAAAATTAAAAAAAACAAAAAAAAATACAAAAAAACAAAAAAAAATATTTTTTCCTTTCTGCGTTTTTTTTACATAATATGCTTTTATCCTATTCTGCTGCATTCTACCTTTTTTTATCGTTTTTAACATGTGACAAATATCCGGAAATCATTATCATAGAATTACAAATAAACACAATTATGTTCAATATTCAAAACAAACACTGTTCCTGAGTTTTTCTTGCACTATACCAAAGCATTACTCTTTCAATAATAGTCTCAAGTTCATATGCGGTTAAGTCAGGATTTTCTTCGTTATATATTGAAAGCAAATTCTCATCTATGAAATACCATGAAATTTGCTTTTTTCCGCGTGCATAATTATGACCTGACTTTTCGCACCATTCAAAAATAGGGGCCAACTTGCCAACCAGATGAGGGTAAAATTTACCGGGAGTTAAAAATAAACAAGGCTCAAGAATATTAAAAAGTGGTGCATGTTTAAAAATCTTGGACTTCTCTCCAGCATCCTCAATATAAAATGTTGTAGGAAAAATAATCATTTTTTTATGTTTTTTTTCTTCTCAAAAATTCACGATATAAAAAAATAATAATAGAAATCGGAGAAGTCTTGAAAGTTAACCAATCACCGCTTAATAAAAAAATAAACAGGTCAACAATATATTTATTTGTGAAAATAAAGGGTTATGATTCATAACTTATGAAGGCTTGAATAAAACTTTGGGAATTTAAAAAAAAGAAAGTTCCTTCCTTTTTTTGTATAAAAAAGCAATTTGAAAAAAAAGTTTTTTGGGTTTTTTTTGAAAATTTTTTTTATAAAAATGTTTTTTTTGTATAAAAATATAATTTGATAAAGGTACGAAAATAAAATGGGGATTAAAAAAAAATAAAAAAAGTAAAGTAAAAAAATTTTTTTTATCAGGAATTTTTTTTACAGTTTTTTTACAGTTTTTTAATCAGAAATATCAACAATATCGGGTTCGTCTGGTTTGAACATCTTCTCCGCTTCCTCCAATTTGCCCTTCAATGCGGCATCTTGCTTTTCCAATAACTCCTAAAAAAAATGACTAAGCTGTAAAAGGACCGAAAAAATATAGGCCTAAAATGAGAGGTTAAAATAAAGTCACGTGGTACCTTCGCCTCTGCTGAAATTTCATCAGCTCCTTTTGACATCGTCTCTCGATAGCCTTTTTCTTTGCTCAGATCGACCTTTAAAACGCGCGCGTCTTTGGCATTTTTTGACATCGAATTTAATTTTTCAACAAGACCGTATGGAGCAGAGAAAGTCTCGGGATTTGTCACTTTTACCTTCTGTTTACCAATGTCAACGTTTACCAGAGAGCTCTTGTCTATTATTTCTAGTCCATTGAGAACTTCCGCAGTAAAAACGCGAAACTCATCACTGAGAGACTTGTAAAGACCGTTGGCAAATGGCCTGTGACTTTTGCAAAACAGTTCGCGAATTTTGGCAAAAACCGAATTATTAACGGTTTCTTCCATATCTGACGATATTATCATGCCATAAATAGCGTGGAGGTCTTTTCGAAAACCACTTAACAAGGAATTAGCCTCGGTCAAAACCAACTCTTTACGTTTCTCAGATTTGAGGTTTTCTGAAAAATAAAACATGAAAAATAGATAAACTGAAGAATCTTGATGAATGTTTAAAAAAATTTTTTTACCTAAAGACAGGGAGAGGACCAAGTTAAAAACTTCCGAATGACGAGCTACTATGCGTTCAACAAAATCATCATGAACAGCGGTCATTATCTTTTTTTGGCCTTCCTCGAAAACAGCAATGAATTTTGATAACTTTTCATTAGAATCATTAATTATTTTCAGTTGCTGTTTTTTAACGTTCGAAACCATATCACCGAGATTCTTCAGTTTTTCCGTTTGAAAGTCTGTTACAGACTTTTTCATCTTCTCGAAATCACCGGTAAGGTTGTTCTGGGACTGCAAACGCAGTTTTTGAATGCTGTCATCAAGTTCACCCACACTTTTTGAGTCATACAACTAAAATAATATAATACTAATTTTTTTTTGCGTAGGTTTTTTTTCTTGAAAAAAGGGGTAAAAAACAGATTGGGAGATGATTTTTTTTGAAAAAAATTTTTTTTTTTAAAAATGGATCTGGAAAAGTTTTAAAAAAAAACGGATATTTCAAAAAAATAATCTTTTTTGAAAAAAATACTGGAAGAAGAAAAAAAACCCCTCAATAAAAAAAGTCTCAAAAAACGCACAAAAAAGTAGAATTTTTTTTTCAAAAAAAACGCAATTTTTTCTCAAAAAACAATTGAAATAACAACAACAACAACAGCAACAATAACAACAATAACAGCAACAACAACAACAACAACAACAACAACAACAACATTTATAATTTTCTTTCTTTTTTTTCAATTTTTTTTCAAAAAAATGTTGTTGTTTCTGTTTGCGTTTCTGTTGCTTTTTTGGGTTTGTCTAGCGGTTTTGTTGCCAGTCTTCTTGAGGTTGACACGAGTTTTTTTTCTCCCGAGTAGTTTTACGTTAATCATATCTGTCTAAATATTTTTGAATTTTTAAAGTGGGGATTCGAACTTGCTACTGCCAGATTAATAATGGTAGGAACAGCTGAATGCGCTATGAGCACAGACAGATGTAATAAAAAATTATGGATAGAAAAGTAAAAAAAAATAATAAATAAAATTACCTCAGATTGTTGTAGCATGGCACAAGCATCATTTGTCTTGGACCAATTCTTCCCAATCAAAGTTTCCATTTTCTGAATATAGTTTTTATGCGAGGAAAATGATGCTTGGGAAAAACATATTTCGAGAAGACTGAAATTTTGTATACTTGTTAAAAAATCCTTTTTCTCTTTTAGAAAAAATGCAGGTGGAATACTCTATCACAAAGGAGGATTTACAAAAACTGAAGGGTAAAATGATAAAAGTTTCGAGAAATTTAGAGCAAATTTTGACCATTTATGAATTAACGCCGTGGAATGCACCTTTTCCGGATGAAGACCTGTTTTACATAAGTCAATACTTAAGAAACGACTTTAGTGTACATACTGAAGACCCTGTACATTATTTTTCAGATACCCATAGCTTTGCTTTGAAAGTAGCGCATGCCATGGACATTGCGCTTATAGAGTCAGATATGGAGACATTTGAATTGGTCGCCGATTATAATTATCTACTTATTCGCCAAGCGAATGCATGGATAAAAAATTCGCAAGACCAGTTCTGTGTTTCGGTTTACGACCCACAGAAAGTTTCTGAAGAATGGGATGCTTTTTTGCTCCAAGCCCGTGAATTGAAAAGACGCGTAATAAAAATGGAATAATTTTTTTTTCAAAAAAATGGTGAAAAATAAGTACCTCAAACTGCTCATTCTCCACCGTTGTCTTTATTTCCTTATCAGCAATAGCAAGCAGTTCATTTCCGATCTCGGGCTCGTAAAGCGAGGTTCCCATTTTTTTCATTCGTTGACAGACACCTGAAATTGAGTCTTCCACCGCACGTTTTTCCTGGGTGGCAACTGACCTCATCTTTATTAATGAAAAACGTGGGACACGCTCACTTAGCTCCCGGGATGCATCTTTTTGTCGACACAAAATGGTCGAAAAGCATTTACGATAAGAATCGTGCGCATGAGCCTGCATGGCAATTTCAGTCAAGGCCAAGTCACCCGATCGATACTTTTCCAACACTGCATACAATTGGGGGTTCAAGAGGGTATTGTAAAATGATGAAAAATGATAAAATTAAAGAATGTGAAGATTACTCTGTTTCTTAGCATTTTCGCACTGTCATTCTTTTTTTTCGCGCGTCCCATTGGTCAGAGTTAATTTTCCCACGCGCTGATTGGCCCAGGCTAGGTGACTCAACAATTTGCGTAAGAAACAGGGTACTTTACTTTTTTTCTTTTCTTTCTTTTTTCGTTGTTTTTTTTCAAAAAGGGGCCGGACATTAGTTTTTTTTACAAAAAATTAAAAAAAAGAAAAAGTTCTCTTCTTTTTTTCTCAAAAAATTAAAAACAAATACCCAAATTAGGAGTCCAGTCCAGGGGTAAAAAGGCAAATCGTGCATATTAAATGAGTCCAGAGCAGGGGGGTACATTCGAGCCCGTTTTTCACGTTGCAGTACGGTCAACACCATTCCGACCAATTTTCGAATAAAAAGACACTCGAATGACTAAAAACTCTTTTTAAAGGAAAAATTTGTTTTTTGGGGTTTTTTTTGAGAAATTATTAAAAGAAATTACTTACATTACCCATATTCGACACTTGTTGAATAAGACCTCCAATGTCCCCAGTATATCGGTCTCCACACATTCCACGAAAATGAACCTGCAAAGCGGGGTGCATGTTATCATGCCAGGCCCCAATACAAAACCAGTTCCATATTTCCGCATACACAACACCCCAATTAACGATAGGGGCCTCAATCGATTGCCGTAACCAAGTTGAAGATGGGTTTTCGTTAAAATAAATAATTAACACCCCGGTATTTTCAGCTCGCTCATAATCGTGCTCACGGGATTGAAGACAGTCATCGGCATCAAAATAATGACCGGATATCCGAGCCATTATAGTTTGTTTTTCAAGTCCAAGACTGAAAACAAGATATTAAAATTACGGTCTTTTTTTAGTTTTTTTTTCTTCAAGTTTTTAATAATAATGGAAAGTGGACTTTATAAGAGTTAGACTTACTAGTTAGGATGCTCGAACTTCGAAGATGACACCAAACAGAATGATTCCACAAATACTCGGGTGGTTGAAACACGAACGTCGGGTTTATACGGAATCATAGTAACTTCCCCTTTTCCACAAGTCATCATTAAGCGGCATGACAAAGGTGCCTATGGAATTTTTTTTTAAGGATTTTTTTATTTTTATTTATAAAAGATTACTTTTTTGGATAAAAAAAGACCGAGTTTTTTTTCGAAAAAAATAAATACACACCTTAACAATATGGCCGTTGACGGATTCGGATGCGGCTATGGTGGTATGATCGGTTAACGCCATCTTTATTCCACACATAAAAGGCAGGTACATGGACAGTAAAAATATGGTTTTTTTTCAATTTTTTTTTTGGAAAAATACAAAAATTATTTTTGAAAAGAGGGAAAGGAAAGAAAACCATATCTGCGGTTCCAACATTGTAAAACCCCCCAGCATTATGCACCATTGAAAAACAGTCCTGGCAATGGCCACGTGCGGTTTGTAAACACTCCGCCTTCTCCTCCGCATTTAACCAATTAAACAAAGGGTTGCTTGGAACTGATAAAGTAAAGTTAATAAAGGGGTATAGGTGGAAATCTTGAAAAAAGTCAAAAAAAGATAGGGATGGAATTAGAAAGAAGGGAAACAATTTTTTTTAGTTAAAAGCTTACCCATGTTTTTATAAAAGCACACTCGCTCCCCCTGAATTAGGCTACAACAATTTGGCATTTCGGCCACGCCAATTTGATCCATCATCTTTCGAACGGCCAGCTGACTGTAGCACAAATTTCTTTTTGCTACGGGACAAACTGAAAAATACAGTCAAAAAAATGTTTTAAGTTATAGAAAATGAGAGTAAAAAAAGTGAGAAATCTTCAAAAATGTGGCATAATTTAGCTTGTTTAGCCAGACTGAGTTCAAAATATGGTCAGACTCTATAAAAAATAATCCGTTTTTCTTTACCAACATAAAGAAGAGTGAAACGTTGGTTTATAAACTGAGTGTCGCTAAAAAAGGATAAATTTATATATTTAATGAAATTTATATATTTATCAAAAAAATTGCCCAAAAATCCTGTAAGAAAACACAGATAAGAGTCCCCCAAGGTTTCATTCTTAAAAAGACGTGATTATTTTTTTGTATTAACATTTGTTAGAAATATTTTTATTGTCAAAAATATTTTAGTTTTTTTTCTGAAAATCATAGACATTTTTCGGTATAAAAATACCGTAGACTTCCGGAATTTTTTTCCCGCGTTTTTTTATATAAATAACTTTAATTTCTTTTCGAAAAAATATTGTTTTTTTTTCGAAAAAAACAGCGGGTGAGGGATTTTGAGAGTCTAAAAGGGGTTAGGACACTCTGTTTTTCTGGGTCTAAGGGTAGAGTTCACATGATTTAGTGAACAACGAATAATGAACAACAATAATTGATCCGCCCGGGTGAGCGAAAAAGCTCTATCAATGGCGAGATCAATTTGGGTCATTTTCCCCCTTAGGGGCCCCGGACAAAAACCGGACAAAAAGGGTCAATTTTATCTTTTTTGGGTGAGAACAGAGCGATATCAAATAAAAAAAACGGATTTTCAAGGCCGGCTAATTTTTTAATCAAAAAAACGCTATATTAAGGTGAAGAAAAATGTCTTGTTTCTCAGAAAAAAATACAGGATAAAAATATGTTTATTTTCTGATCATGTGGACCGGTTTCATGGTTAAAAATTTATGTTTATGAAAACGGTGACACCGGTTTATGTGGTTAGGATAAGGAGATATTATGGGCTATATCTCAGTCAGTTTCTTCAGCAAATGTCGCTGGAAGATTAACGAAGAAAAATAAAAAAAACAAGTAAAAAAAACTCTAAAAAAACTCTCCGCCAAAAAAATATATGTAATTTTAAGTTATTTTTCATTTTTTTTGTTGTTTTGTGTTTGTTCTTGACGATTTTTCATGGAGAAAAAGGGTTAAGAGGGTTTTTTTTCTGTTTACTTACTGAGATCGTCCAGAGTTAACCCGGTCGGCCAATAGCTAGACTCCCGCACATTTTGTGCAAGCCAATTTTGTTCATTCATCAGACCCAATGCCAATCGAGTTAAGCGACCACCAACAATATCCTTGCATATTCCGCTGTCCGTGAAGTGCCGAGTTAAAGCCAAGGTCACTATTGACCTATTTTTCATGGGGCATGAAGTACTTTAAAAAAAATAATATATAAAAAAAACAAAAAAAAGAGAAAAAGTACATACGGGCCCATTTCGATAAGATTATTATCGGACAGAACGGCTAAGCTCGCGGGCAATCTTTCACGCCGGTCATCAATAGTCTCCTCAGGCACACCAGATGGTAACGGACACAATCCGATACTTTCAACTGGAAAAAATTGGTTTTAAAAAAAAGTTTGAATTTTTTTTGGTTTTTTTACCGTGGGCGGGGGTGTCCGTGACCTGCAGTACTTGGTTGTTCTCGACCATCTCTTGTAATTTCTCAGCTAGGAAAATTGGGGTTCAGTTTTTTTCATGAAAAAAATCGTTTGCGTGTTAGGATTGAGCTTATCAGAAAAAAACATGGACTCACCGGATACTACAATCTGCCCTGAGGGTTCAACGTCGCCGAAGAAAAGCAAAATTTTCTCATATTCTGATATTCCCTGCACGTGCCGTTCCATTTCTATGAAATTATGAAACTGATTAAAAAAAAGAAAAACATTTCGCTTTTTTGTGTCGTGTTCTAGAAACAAGACAAAAAAAGGCGAATGGCGGTTTTTAGGCGAACAATTATTCAACTGGCTTACTTTTGCTTTTATTAGTGAGAGTAAGCAAATGGTGCTATGATGCGCCGAAATAAACACAAACATAAACATAAACATATACACTCCCCCTGGGAGTTAAAAAGCCGGAAACTGGTGTTTTAAGCTCACGTTAAGCTCTTTTGAAAATTTCCTAGATAATCAAAATGAACTTCAAAAAAGAAATAAAAGCGTCGAGTGAACGTTCAATCTTTCAAGCATTTCGACAGGCCGACTGACGGTCGTTCAACAAAAATAAAAAAAAAGTTCACCGCCGTTTCCGCTGTGTGTTTTAATGTTCACCTTGAATTGACGATTGAGGCCCTGGCTTATTAACGTTACGCGACTGATCTTTTGAATACTTTGATTATTTTCCCATCGATGCCGATTGTAGATGTGTAAATTATCACTGTCCAAGTGCGACAAAAAACGTCCGGCAAAAGTCCGATCGTCGTTTTAAACCGGAAATAGTGTCGAGGGTTTATGGTTATCTAGAAGCAACTTATAGCAGCTAGTCATCATATTGACGCTATAAAAATTTGAACATCAGTGAAAAAAATAATCCGGTAAACATTCAGAAAGTGACCGGAAATCCTTAGGTATGACCTCAAATGACCTTGACAAGAGCTTGAACAATTTATTAGTTATTATTTATTTAATAAATTATGATAAAATATGATTATTTTACACTCTTTTGGTGTAAGTTAAGTTGTGAGATGGTGTAAAACATATTTGTGGCTCAATTAGAAAATTTGGGCACCACGACATCTACCGGTTGAGCTTCATGAAAATCGGCCGGGCGTTTCTAGTATACCGTGTCGGCATATTTTAAAATGATATAAAGACCAATTTTCCCCTTTTTTATTTGGAACTGGTGTGCCCTTCCTTTCTCCCCTTTTATGAATGGCGCATTTATAAAGAGAGCACCCGAGTTCAGAAAAAAGGAAAATTGGTCTTTATATCATCTTAAAATATGCCGACACGGTATACTAGAAACGTCGGCCGATTTTCAGGAAACTCAACCGGTAGTAGAAGACGTTTTTTTAGCAAAAAAGTTGTTCGTCAAATCTCTTCGAAATACGTTTTTTTCTGAAAAAACCACAAATTATTTGTGACAAATAGCTGCAAGATACGTTTTCTACCATAAGCATTTTCTGCGAGAAGCCGCGGTGCCCAAAATGTCAGCCTCAGAAGCCATATTTTCAATCCTTCAACGTTTTTCCTATTTGAAAATTTTTACCCCGGTTGAAAATTTAATACGTTTTCATCACCTGTTTGTGAATAAAATTTTATCTTATTCAAAAGAAGAGAAAAAAATAATAATAATAAAATTGTGACCGAAATGAAATTGTCAAAT
>SCLG01001025.1:0-20272 GCA_004367875.1 Oikopleura albicans
ACTTCTCGAAAAAGCGGAAACATAACGGCACCGACGGGGTTGAGCGGAAACATAACGGCCGGAAACATAACGGCGCAGGGGGTGTACTTAAAGTTATGAATTCTTGGCCAAGAATCCAAGCTTGGATTACAAGACCATAAGAAGACCTTAACAGAAAGACCTTTTAATTTTTAGGTACCGTTTTTTAACTTTGAAATAATTGCAACCAATTTTACATACAGTCAAAAGTTATATTCAAAGTAAAATTAAAAGGTTTTGGGGCGCTTTTATCTTAAACAACTGGGCATACTTAGTAAAGAAGTCTGAATCATCCGGAAAATTATAGTCAGAATTGCTTTCCATATATTTTTCCGCATAATTACATAGATAACTTTCCATATAGCTGATTCGCGGTAGTTCAAATTATATACATTATAGTTTTATATACATATACAATTATCTTTTTTTAAGATAAAGTAAGATGCTTTTCTGAATCATAATTTCTGATTTCGTTTAATGAGCTGGGTTTTTTGGCATTGAAATCTGTTTTTCTTCAAAATGTGCGTTTAGATAAGTTATCAAAAATCTGTCTTACACTTTTGATCGTTTCTAAATTTTGACCCTTAGAAAAAAAAAATAGCTGTGACCGGTCTTTAAGTTTCTCCAAATAACCAATCTAGGTTTTAAACACTCATTCATTATCACAAAATTATCGATGATTGTTCTGATCTTCAACTTTTTATATAAATAATTTCAATAAATTTACCCTCTTTTTAGCTCAGACAACGAAATTATCAAAATTCCCTATAACCGACCTGAAACCCGCTAACAAGTGCCCTTTCTTTGACGTAATTCTAAAATTGAGCACTCTTCCACTTCCTTGTCAGGTAAGAAGAGGCGAATGAATCCAGTGTAGAATAGAGCGAAGCAGCAAACATAAGTTATATTCCCATCGTGCTAACGGCACATCCCGGCCCCTAAGCAAAAAAAAAAGTGATTATAAAAACTACTAAATAATTGATGTGCTTGTCTGGAACTTATTATTGGCCGGAAAAGCAAAGCATGGTAAGTTTGACATGGTGCATTTTGTAAAACTTATTCTTGATTATAAGAAGTTATTTTAATCACATGAATAATAACAGGTTTTTTTTGTAAGTTTTAACATTTTGTTGTTTTTATGGAAATGATATTTTATTTTTACGATTTTTTTTGTTTTTTTTTTCATACAGTCTTCACCTCAAGTACGTAATGTGATTCCGAAAATTGGAAGAATCTCGCCCTCTTGCTTTGGGATGTCCACTACAACATTTGTGTCTGTAATTGTTGCCAAATTCATGACGTAATCTTGATGTGAATCACTTGAAATTAATTATATTGTGTCTGATATATTTTATCTGCCGTTTTTGCACCAAGCAATGGGTACGAGTTTGGAACTTCTGATACTTCCTTTAGTTTTTTTAATAATTAGTGTTTTAATTTCTTGTGAAGATTTATCTTCATAATCTAAGCCCGTTACATTCCAGTTTACATCAAGTTTTTTTAATACCGGAGTATTTAAACTTGTATTTAGTAAAATGGGCAGTAATGAACTTGAGGGCATTAACTTACGTTCTATGCTTCAGACAGTCATCAGTTGCTTTAAATAGAAAGTCTCTTGATTTGTCATAACTATTTATTTGAGCATTATTCGTCCTCTTACGAATTCATGCCATTTTCCATCGAAATTGACAAGCAACGCCCATTCTTGGGCACAAACATACACACCCCATGTTTAACTCGGTTTGGATCATGAGTCATGATCCATGACATTCCGCTTTAAGGTGAATTTAGCTGACTGATTCATCAGATGCTGCAATTGTGTTCTTGCATGGGTTAACGTCTTTATTTCTGCGCTAAATGTGTTTTTTTTAAATCCCTTTCCATTTTGAAGTTCTTCGATTATATTATTTTCATAACTATAAATTGTCTTTTTATTCGCAGAGTGAGATCAGATTGTTATTCTTTGGAGTGCAGTGTTGTATATGTACATATTTTTATTTAACCATGGCAACGAATGCTAGAGTCGTCGCAGGGTATTTTTCATTTCCTTAAATGTAATTTCCCTACTGGACCATATTTGAACTTGGATAGCCACATAAACAACAGCACAAACGTAAAAGTCAAATAATTGTACGCATTGTATATTATTATAGTTTTCCTCCCGATACAACAAATAACTTTTAGAAATTCTCGTGGTTTTGGAATTTGAAAGCATTGCGATGGTAGGCGCAATGACCTTAAGGACTGAGGCGAGTTATTGGCGATTGTAGAGTTTATTGGTTATAATTCGAGTGAGTAGAATAGAGCGGAATAGAGAGCATAAGTTATATTCCCGTGGCATAAGTTATTTGCAATGTTTGAACTGCAAAGTTTGTACTTCAAAGTTTGCACTGCAAACGTAGTGCTAATGGTACAACCTTAATCCCATGTATTAAAAAGCCAAAATGCCTACCAGTCAAAGACCCGTTAAATTTTGTTGTACATTCATTAAAATCACCAATACATTACAAGTAACAATATGTATATTATATGAGTGCGTTCTTTTCGTGTTTTCTCTTTCTTTTTGTAGTTCTTGCTTGTGGTCTTTTTCACGGCGCGGTGCTCCCGGCTATTCCACTCTGTGCAACCTGCACCATCTGCTGCATGGCCACCGTTAGGGTGTTTAACCCCTATAATCCAACCCCATTTTCAAGAGCAAGCTATTTATTTTTTTTTTGTTTTATGTTTTTTTTCTGTTTTATACTTTATATTTTTTTGTGATTATTTTTTTTGTGTTTTCTTTTTCTTCGTAGACAAGATTAATGTGCAGTATTAATGAAGTTTACGCTTTGGTGCTGGGAAGTGCGGCAAATTAATTTTGAACTTTAGCCTTTCGGCTTCTATTTTTATTAAATAGACATCACTATTAGTCGTTGCACGTGCAATAATGATGTCCCAAAAGTACGTTGGAACAACGTTACATTTTTTAATGGTATCCACCAAATGGTGAAAGTTGAGTCTATTAGTTGAGTCTATTAGACTAAAGAGACATCTGAATTCGCGGCGTGGGTTCAAATCCCACTTCAGTCACCAATTGCGGAGTAATATAAATGCTAATGCAAACTAAACTGAAAACAATGTAAGAATTATTATGCTAAACTAATGCTCGTTTATTTGTGTTCGATTATTATATATAGATGACCCATAGTTATATACCCGAGTCGCTGTGCGACTTGGTAAATATGCGTCATAGGAGTTCATTACGGGAGATTTAACTCCCAATGTCCCGCACTAATTGAAACATCGTTCTATTTATTGTTCATTTTTCGACGCGTGTTGGTTCGTAGGCATGATCGGCTGTTTTACGTATCCAATTATATGGATCTGAGAGTCCTTCATTAGCGTACGCCCATTCCAGAGACATAAACATGCAAGTGAACACCCGTCCGTAAAAACTGAAAATGACGCTCATCAATAGCGTTCTTCAATTGTTGTTCTCTTGTAAACAAAATCATGTTGGTTTTGTTTTCGATATTTGCTTTAATG
Source organism: Oikopleura albicans (assembly GCA_004367875.1). NCBI lineage: Eukaryota > Metazoa > Chordata > Appendicularia > Copelata > Oikopleuridae > Oikopleura > Oikopleura albicans. The sequence goes on from SCLG01001025.1 coordinate 3,544, forward strand.
TTAGTAATCACTCGTAACAGCAAATGCCAGTTGTTTACTTTCGCACGGCTGCAAAAATCGAAATTAGTGTTGGCTTTGTTATGACGTATAGGTTAGGGCTTTAAGGCTATGACGTAAAGGTAATGACAAATAGGCTTTATTTGTTATTTCTCAAAAAGGCTATGATATATACTTTAATCGTATAATATGAACGTCATCTTTATGTCAGTATTTATTTCTGGGGGCCTCATTGCGGCACTCAAGGTGTAAAATTAGGAGCCGGTATGGGTGAAAAATTCTAAAAGATAAATGTATATTCTGGATACAGTCTAATCACCTTTCATTGAAAACCCGATCTGTATATAATATACATATAGAATCTATATTATAGATGTTACTTTTACTATGAATCAGGTTATAACTATCGTAATAAAAGTGCCATAACAAGGATTATTCAGATATATACAGAATATATATATATATATATATATATATATATTCTCTTCAAATATATTCAAGAGATAATCGGTTTTAGACCATGCCTAATATATGTGTTTAATTTGCTCGATTGTATATTATATCCTAACATTTTCGGTATGGACAATTAAATGATTCGTTCTTTGAAAAATAGATATAATTGTCAGATTAAAAGTGAAAAGGGAATAGATTGTAAGAAAAAATAAGCCCTTTTTAAACATAAATAATTTGCGATTTATTGGGTGGGCGGGAAATTGAATTTTCTTTAAATGACCCGCAATTTTTTTTATTTTTGAAAAGATAAATTCATTAAAAAACTATTTTCTCGTTGAATCAACTGAGTAAAGTGAAAATTGTTTTGAGTGTTATTTTATTACAGGATTATGATGTTTTGCATTATACTGTATACTTTATACAGTTAGTTTTATAAATCATAAAATTAAATCAATATTAAAATTAAATGTGAGTTTGATAAAAAAAATTAAGTAATAATATTCATAAGCGAATCAAAAAAATCTAAAATCTTATAAAAATTGTCCAAAGAAAACAATGCTATAATCAGCGTCCCTTATTTGGTGTCATAATATTTTTTCCAAACAAACGACCCTATTTTGTGAAGGCCACGCTTATTTGAAGGGCCCTTATTTGACGACCCCTGTATTGCTTTTTCTTTAAATTTATTGTCGTATTGTTTGCATGATATTATTTTTATTAAGCTCAAACAGTAGGCGGTGTAGTAATTTTTGTTTCACACACAATTGCGTTGAACAGACAATATGGACAAATGCTGCTGATGTGGTGTATTTTTTTTTACAGTTGGTAGTCTACCAAGTTGCTTCTGATTTTTGCTCAAACTCACCAATCTAGTAAGAGATCAATAAGGAGAATTTGCCATAAAAACGGTGCTCAATTAACAAAATAAAAAAGTGCGGCCTTCGCCCATTATGACAACAACGCTCCAGAAAAAAGTGATGAGTAGTGTTGGAAACGTTTGGCGTTGGGATGCGTTGGCCAACGTTTGCGTTGGGCGTTGGGAAAAAATCGACTGTTGGCCAACTTTCGCAACAGTGGTGATGAGCAATCGATTGAGATCACACTTCGAGCACGCTGATTGGCCGGCGGTAGCCGAAGAGATTCTTTTTCTCTGTCAATTGGCCAATAGCCACATTGAGAACCATTTTAATGACAAATTCTCCTTATAATAATTTATTAAATTAATAAACAAACCTTGTGCGTTTTCCATGTTTCATTTCCCTTAAATTCGCATTTTCTTTTCGGATCAGACTTAATAATAAATAACTTAAAATGGTAACAAGTATCCAAGTTACATTTCATCCAACTCGTCATTTATTTCGGCGGAACCAGAAAATGATAAAAACGTAACAGCGGCACAAAAGGTCGCTGCGCCCAATATAGACGCTTTTTAGCCAAAAAGAATTGTTTTTTTCCAAATATGTACCCTTTTTCTGTTCAGCATTTTCTGTATTCACCCAAATCAGACTGTGCCTTCGATCCGTTTCCATTTTTTAAATGAACAAACCTGCGTTTTCTTGCTTGGAAAATTTAAAAATCGTTTCTTTATGAAAAGTAACAAAAGGAAAGCAGCGAGTCCAAGAGCAATTGCAACTACAATTATATTCTCCCGGACGGTATCAACAATGACGTCTTTTAGAACTTTTAAATAATTGCCTTTTTCCACCACCTCAGAGACTGAATAAATTTTGTTAAAGGTCATTGATTGTCTTATAAATGCTAGTTATAAGGTCAGCCATTTGGAGTCCTAATTTTAAGAAAAACATGTGTCTCATCAAAATTCAATGACGGTAATCAGCAAGATGGTTGGCCTACGTATTTAAATTAAGTTTGGACTACCTAAGCATCGCAATCTTGCGGCGCCGAGAAAAGACGAGGAAGACAAGTTTACCCCTCGTACCGGGTACCCGTTTCTTATATATATCATAATTTATATTACTAATATTAAATAATAATTAAAACTTACGATTACTGATTGGATGGACCTGATTGTATGGAAATAAGGGCGATTTTCCATTCGTTAGCGATATTGGTATAACATTCGCATTTCCTTGGGTGTCCTCCTAAAACGTTTTGTTTTTAATAAATTAATAAAAGTCCCTGCTCCAAAAGCGTTACGAGCTGTTGCTCAAAAGTCGTAACGCTTTCGCGTCATGACGTCATTCCGTGACCGTTTTGGGCGATTTTTAATCTTAAAAGTTTTTTGGTGATTTATTTATTTATTTAACCCTCAAACACGATTATTTAGCCTTATTTACTCTTCTTTGATTGCTAGTAATTTCTCGCTATGAACAAATCGATGGTCCCGCATTGAATGGGCTCTTGAAAACTCCCCGACCATCTTTGGACACTTTTTGGTCGATTTAACCACACAAAACCATAAACGGTTAACTGGGCGACCTAAAGGGTTGAGTTTTGAAGGCTAGCGAACCGTTTACTAATTTAAAGTTTTGGACAAACATGTCAGAGAAAAAATGTTTCTGAAAGCTATTAATTGCAAATAACCTATTTTTGAAGGGTTTCCTGGGTTCAATCAATGACCAAACGTCCAGGGGTCGTGTTTGAGAGTTAAGCGTACTTTTCAACGACGAAAAATTTCAAACATGTTGCTGAAAACGTCTTAACTCCTGCGGGCTGCTACTCGCGACCCCCCTGCGGGCTGATGATATAAATAATTGTATCAACTTTTTAGCGACGCCGTGAGTGCAAATGAATTTATTAATTAATATTTTTTTAATTTGGAACATAATTGGACGTTCATTGGCTCTTACTACAAATATTTTAAAAACATAAAAATATTTTTTTGATACCTACAAACGATGGTTTAGTCCAAAAGTATTGAAAAAATACCACATTTTCTAACTTTAGTGCTCCGTAACTTTTAAACGCTTTTTTAGATTCTTTTTTAATATTAACCATCTGTTTCTATGTAACATTCTGAATATATAACATATTTGAAATATATATTTCATATGTTTATATCGTCTACAATGATACAATATTACAGAAAAAATAACCTGTTTTAATGAAAAGTAGACAAACGGTCATGTCAATCCTTATTTGTGATTTTTCGTAATCACTCGGTATACAATTTTTTTCTTGCATGGAATTNTCCGTGGCTATCGCCGTAATGTATTTCGACAGTTGGTAGTCTACCAAGTTGCTTCTGATTTTTGCTCAAACTCACCAATCTAGTACGAGATCAATAAGGAGAATTTGCCATAAAAACGGTGCTCAATTAACAAAATAAAAAAGTGCGGCCTTCGCCCATTATGGCAACAACGCTCAAGAAAAAAAAGTGATGAGCAATCGATTGAGATCACTCTTCGAGCACGCTGATTGGCCGGCCATGGTCGAAGAGATTCTTTTTCTCTGTCAATTGGCTAACAGCCACATTGAGCACCATTTTAATGGCAAATTCTCCTTATTATTAAATTAATAAACAAACCTTGTGCGTTTTCCATGTTTCGTTTCCCTCGAATTCGCACTTGCTTTTCGAATCAGACTTAATAATAAATAACTTAAAATGATAAAAAAAGCATCCAAGTTATATTTCATCCAACTCGTCATTTATTTCCGCGAAACCAGAAAATGATGAAACCGTAACAGCGGCACAAAAGGGCGTTGCGCCCAATACAGACGCTTTTTAGCCAAAAAAAAAATTGTTTTTTTTCCAAATATGTACCCAGCCTTTTTCTGTTCAGCATTTTCTGTATTCACCCAAATCAGACTGTGCCTTCAATCCGTTTCCATTTTTTTAAATGAACAAACCTGCGTTTTCTTGTTTGGAAAATTAAAAAATCGTTTCTTTATGAAAAGTAACAAAAGGAAAGCAGCGAGTCCAAGAGCAATTGCAACTACGATTATATTCTCCCGGACGGTATCAACAATGACGTCTTTTAGAACTTTCAAATAATTGTCTTTTTCCACCACCTCAGAGACTGAATAAGTTTTGTTAAAGGTCATAGATTGTCCTATAAATGCTAGTTATAAGGTCAGCCATTTGGAGTCCACATTTTTGACCACTCATTTTTAGCACTAAGGCCAAGTCAGCTTTTTAACTCCCAGGGGGAAGTGCGTGTAAATACACACGCAACTTGTTTTTTCGTCGATTTAAGGCATATGGAGGCAGTGTAGGAAATGGGAACGGGATCCCGCGGGATCCCGTTTTTTTTCCCGCGTTTTCCCGCGGGAAAGGGAACGGGCGGGATTTTGTGCGCGCGGGAGCGGGAACGGGAGGGATTTTTTCTGAACGGGAACAATTTTCCCGTTTTATTTTTGTTTTAACTTAGTAAGAAAACATTTTCAATTCACAATTTTCCGGGAAAATACGGGAAAACGCGGGATCCCGCGGGAAAGGGAACGGGAGGGAAAATTTTTGGGCGGGAAAACGCGGAATTGGGGTTTGCACGGGAACGGGAGGGAGCGGGAAAAAATTAGCTTTCCCGTTTCCTACACTGTATGGAGGCCCCGTAGGGCAAAACGGGTATTGGTGACCCCACCTCAACTTTTCGAGAAAATTCGATGGGCGGTGTTATTTTTGCGTAGGTTGGAGATTTCAAACAGCTCTCTAGGAGGCCCTGGTGTCCCAAATCAATTTCTGAATAGTCAAATCGACGTAGTTTGACGAGCTCTACAACTTGGCTTTACCAGTTTTTTTGAAGTATTGCGAATTAATGTGAATTTTTGTTTATTTACACGCATTTTCCCCCCTACGGGTTCCCAAAGACTCCTTCCCCCTAAGAGTTAAAATAAATTAAGGTCAAGTCAGCTTTTCATACCTTCGCCTTGAAAAATTATAACGGACAACTTCTACAATTATTTTCTGTCCGAATTAATACAGTCCTTACTCTCATTATGAGCGCTGTAATAGGAGTCTAATGATCGGGCCGCTTTTTGAGAAATAGTGTTTCTCAAATGAAACAAATGGCCAGTCTTCCCCCACATAACTTCATAAAAACTCATTTTCAAGAACTACCAGGAAATAACAGCTCTAATGGGATAAAGGACTGTATTACTGCTTTTTCCTTTTGGTAATAATATACCATGATTAAAAAAATCATAGGGTACGCTTTTAAGCCGCCATTCTTGAGCAGAAAGTTTTGCACCGATAACATTATTTAACCACTACCCATTTAGCCCTGGCCATATTTTTGGGATTTTTTGTGGCCGCTTAACAGCGCACCCTGAAATGATAAGTTGGACAAAGAAAAACATGTCTCTCATCAAAATTCAATGACGGTAATCAGCAAGATGGTTGGCCTACGTATTTAAGTTTGGACTATCTCCGCATCGCCATCTTGCGGCGCCGATAAAAGACGAGGAAGACAAGTTTACCCTTCGTACCGGGTACCCGTTTTTATATATATTATAATTCGTATTACTAATAAGTAATTAAAACTTACGATTAGTGATTGGATGGACCTGATTGTATGGAAATAAGGGCGATTTTCCATTGGTTAGCGATATTGGTATAACATTCGCACTTCCTTGGGTGTCCTCCTAAAACGTTTTGTTTTTAATAAATTAATAAAAGTCCCTGCTCCAAAAGCGTTACGAGCTCTTGCTCAAAAGTCGTAACGCTTTCACGTCATGACGTAATTCCGTGACCNATTCGCTAAAAATGAAGAAAAACTAGCCCTATAACGGAATTTTAGCCCTATAATCGATCAGGCGTAGGCGGATTTGGGAAAATTTTGGTTTCTCAAAAAGTAGCCCTATAACGAGATTTTAGCCCTATAACGAGTAGCCCTATAACGAATCATCTGGTGTATATTATAATTTATATAATTTTAATATAATTTATATTACTAATAAGTAATTAAAACTTACGATTACTGATTGGATGGACCTGATTGTATGGAAATAAGGGCGATTTGCCATTCGTTAGCGATATTGGTATAACATTCGCACTTCCTTGGGTATCCTCCTAAAACGTTGTGTTATTAATAAATTAATAAAAGTCCCTGCTCCAAAAAGCGTTACGAGCTGTTGCTCAAAAGTCGTAACGCTTTCGCGTCATGACGTCATTCCGTGACCGTTTTGGCCGATTTTTAACCTTAAAAGTAGGTTTTTTGGTGATTTATTTAACGCCCAAACATAATTATTAGGCCTTATTTAGTCTTCTTTGATCGCTAGTAATTTCTCTCTAAGAGCAAATCGATGGTCCCGAATTCAATGGGCATACTCTTAAAAACTCCCCGACCATCTTTGGACACTTTTTGGTCGATTTGACCACACAAAACACAAACGGCTAACCGGTCGACCTAAAGGGTTGAGTTTTGCAGGCTACCGAACCGTTTACTAATTTAAAGTTTTGGAAAAACATGTCAGAGAAAAAATGTGTCTGAAAGCTATTAATTGCAATAAACCTATTTTTGAGGGGTTTCCTGGGTTCAATCAATGACCACACGTCCAGGGGTCGTGCTTGAGAGTTAAGCGTACTTTTCAACGACGAAAAATTTCTAACATATTGCTGAAAACGTTTTAAGTAACTTTTTGCGAAATGCTTTGGGATCATGACGTCATTTCGTAACGATTTGGGGCGTAACTCTTTGGGAGCAGGAACTGTTCTCAGTATTTTTTGTCTTAAATGACTCTTAGTTTTTTCTTTCTTTACAAAAAGTATTTGTAAACTTATTGGAATGTTCTATTATTGGAATGAAAATATTTACTTCAATAACCCAAGACTCCGTTGTCGTTGTATCGGCATATGTTGTTGTCGTTGACAACGTTGTTTCAAATGTTGTTAAACTGAATGTGGTTGAGACCATTGTGGTTGAAGTTGTTGTCCATTCTGTTGTTTCCATGTTGTTTCTTGTTTTTCTTGTTCTTATTACGGGTTCTTCTGTTGTCGTTGTTTTAGGCGCTAAAATGCATTAAATCATTAACTTCCAAACACATCGGTGGGACGCTTCTCCCGCCCAGCATTTGAAACGCGTTTTTCTTAGTGTTTATTTTTACCAAATGGAACAACAATTAAAATCAACATATAATCACCAATTTTGAACCCAAAAATTGAATAAAATATATAGTATTACTTGATTGATCAAAAGCAATTAAACATTAATTAGAGCAAATAAAGACAAAAAAACATGTTTTATCTCAATTATTTCATAAACAGTCCCTAACTCAAAATCGTTACGCTCAAAATTGTTACCAAATGATGTAAAAACACTAACAAACACTAATTTGAATGGTAAAAGAGCAAATGACTCATAATCGTTACGATTTTTTGAAGCACAAATAGTTACGATTTTTTGAAGCACAAATCGTTACGATTTTTTGAAGCACAAATCGTTACGATTTTTTGAAGCACAACTCATAACGATTCGTCACTAAGTAGTGTTCACGAAAAAAATTAAAATATGTGTTCAAAAGTTAAGAATTAATAGAAAAGCATTCTACATAGGGTGCGCAGTTATCTTGCGAACTTGGATTTGATAGACAGATTTGCTTACCTGGACAGTGCAATTTCCCGATTGTAATTTTACAAAAGGCATTTTTGTCGACTGTTCCGGTATAACGAACAGTTCCCATAAAACGAAATGTTAACGGAATTGTGCCATTTTCATCAGAAGTTGTTTGAAACTGTGCCGGTTGGCCCACCGTTGAAGTCGTTTTCGTTTGTCCGTTTATTGTCATTTTGTAACTTCGAGTTGAGTTCGTCAACTTTGAATCAACCATATAGTATTGGTAAATTTTCAAAATATATTTCGATTCTGGTTCGAGATTGTTGATCATAAATTCATGTATCGGCGGGCCCTCTTCTCCAATTGTTTCGAATTTTCTAGAATAAATTGTACAAATTTGCCCGCAGGAGTTAACATCATTAAAAATTGTAATTTACAATGATCATTACAATTGTAGGATAAATAAGATCGATTGAGGCTGAATTTGGGACGCAATTAGCGAAATAAAAAAAAAGAGGCGGCCGGCCTTGGAAGAGGTAGACGTATTTTTCGATAAGCGAATATTTTATTTGGTTCACCTCTAACCAATCACGTCAATGTAAAATGAGATGACCTCTTCCATGGCCGCCTCTTATTTATTTCGCTAATTGCGTCCCAAATTCAGCTTTAATTTATCTTATTTTTAACAATACTATCAAATAATTCGTAAAATTGCTCATAATTTTCAAAATTATACTGGGTTTATTTCTTTAACGATGGATCAATACCGTAGTGTACAAATCAAACCCGAAATTACGAAAGTGCACTTTAATAGTATTTTTTTTTTTACTTGTTTTATAAATTTGTTTAGGTCTGTGTGCACTTCTGGACTACCGACAAGTTCTGGACAACCGGAGAGTGACGTTTGTAAACAACGCTAATGACCCGTCCTTAAGACTTAATTCGCAAATTGATCGTTTTGTCAAGTTCAAGTCCGCGTTATTTTGCTAATTGAAGACCACTTTTAACGTTAATCGACCTTATAATTATTTTATTTTTTTATAACAGTTCAATCTAATACCGTTTGCGTACCGTTTAATGACTGGGAAGTTGACTGGGTTGTTTTCAAAGTTATGCTTTAAGGTCACAGTTTTATCATCGAGTTCGTAATCATCTATCTGGATGAAGTCTTTCATTGCGTCTTTCGTTAACACACTTTCATAAACACTTGGGTCATTACATCTTGGATCTTAAAACAATGTTTGACAATTATCATAAGAAGGAACCACCTAGATAATTGTATAATAATCTTATGGTAGAGGGTGAGGTAATATAGATGCTAAGCCGTTTTTGGTTCGCGAGTATAGGTCACCAAAAACGGCTTAGCATCTATATCACCTCACCCTGCAGGGCTCGGCAAGAATGGCTTGGCTCAGCTTGGCTTAACTGGCTTGCCTTAGCTTGGCTTAAGTTGAGCCAAGCCAAGCCAGGAAAATATATTTCAAATTGCCGGCATTCGAAAGACCGTGGACTACCGCGCACTTCTCCCTGGGAGTTAAAGCATTTGTGCACTCAACATTTTTACTACGAAAGAATAAACCACGTAAAAAATCCTAATTTTTCAAAATTACCGGTAAGACAGGTTTGCTCTCTAACACAAAGGCCTTGAGTACTTCTGTACATATCATAATAGCATTGAGGTTCTGACGAAAATATAATACACTCCTTGCTTGAATAACTGCCAGGATTGATAACATAGTCACAGGTCGCATCGCATCCCCTATAATAGAGTCGCGGCGGCTCCCCTCTGAATCGGAGATGCCAATCCCATTGTGCAAAAATTGCGTTTATCATATTTAAAACCAGCAACTTCATAGCCCAAAAATGTCCTTTTTGATGTGACGGATATTTGAAGCCCGTAAATATAATGGTATTACTTTTATAAAAAATAATTTATACTCCCCAATCCTATCATATTTATGCTCCAGTGATGCAGAAACACCACTGGAGCCAGTGTTGCAGAAGGTTTCAATCTACAAAATAAGGTCGCAAAATAAGGCCACGCAAATAAGGGTCGACTTTGCCAAGTACGGGTCGGTTTTCTTTTCGAGAAAAAAAATATTGCTCGAAATAAAAGTCGCTGATTTCCCCTGGACATTTTCTATTTGTTTTTGATCCGCTTATCGATAGACAGTTGGTNGCACGCTGATTGGCCGGTCATGGCCGAATAGATTATTTTTCTACGTCGATTGGCCAACAGACACATTGAGCACCATTTTAATGGCAAATTCTCCTTATTATTAAATTAATAAACAAACCTTGTGCGTTTTCCATGTTTCGTTTCCCTCAAATTCGCATTTTCTTTTCGAATCAGACTTAATAAGAAATAACTTAAAATGATAAAAAAAAAAGCATCCAAGTTATATTTCATCCAACTCGTCATTTATTTCCGCGAAACCAGAAAATGATGAAAACGTAACAGCGGCACAAAAGGACGTTGCGCCCAATACAGACGCTTTTTAGCCAAACAAAAAAAAATAGTTTTTTCCACGTATGTACCCAGCCTTTTTCTGTTCAGCATTTTCTGTATTCACCCAAATCAGACTGTGCCTTCGATCCGTTTCCAATTTTAAAATGAACAAACCTGCGTTTTCTTGCTTGGAAAATTTAAAAATCGTTTCTTTATGAAAAGTAACAAAAGGAAAGCAGCGAGTCCAAGAGCAATTGCAACTACGATTATATTCTCCCGGACGGTATCAACAACGACGTCTTTTAGAACTTTTAAGTAATTGTCTTTTTCCACCACCTCAGAGACTGAATAAGTTTTGTTAAAGGTCATTGATTGTCTTATAAATGCTAGTTATAAGGTCAGCCATTTGGAGTCCAAATTTTTGACCACTCATTTTTAGCACTAAGGCCAAGTCAGCTGAGATGGCCATATTTTTGGGATTTTTTGTGGCCGCTTAACAGCGCACCCTGAAATGATAAGTTGGACAAAGAAAAAAAAATTGTCTCATCAAAATTCAATGACGGCAATCAGCAAGATGGTTGGCCTACGTATGTAAATTAAGTTTGGACTATCTCAGCATCGCCATCTTGCGGCGCCGAGAAAAGACGAGGAAGACAAGTTTACCCCCTCGTACCGGGTACCCGTTTCTTATATATATCATAATTTATATTACTAATATTAAATAATAATTAATAATTAAAACTTACGATTACTGATTGGATGGACCTGATTGTATGGAAATAAGGGCGATTTTCCATTGGTTAGCGATATTGGTATAACATTCGCATTTCCTTGGGTGTCCTCCTAAAACGTTTTGTTTTTAATAAATTAATAAAAGTCCCTGCTCCAAAAGCGTTACGAGCTGTTGCTCAAAAGTCGTAACGCTTTCGCGTCATGACGTCATTCCGTGACCGTTTTGGGCCCTTTTTTAACCTTAAAAGTAGGTTTTTTGGTGATTTATTTATTTATTTAACCCTCAAACACGATTATTTAGCCTTCTTTGATCGCTAGTAATTTCTGGCTATGAACAAATCGATGGTCCCGCATTGAATGGGCATACTCTTGAAAACACCCCGACCATCTTTGGACACTTTTTGGTCGATTTGACCACAAAACACAAAATCACAAACGGTTAACCGGTCGACCTAAAGGGTTGAGTTTTTGTCTGAAAGCTACTAATTGCAAATAACCTATTTTTGAGGGGTTTCCTGGGTTCAATCAATGACCAAACGTCCAGGGGTGGTGCTTGAGAGTTAAACGTACTTTTCAACGACGAAAAATTTTAAACATGTTACTGAAAACGTCTTAGTAACTTTTTGCGAAATGCTTTTGGATCATGACGTCATTTCGTAACGATTTGGGGCGTCACTCTTTGGGAGCAGGGACTGTACCCAGTAATTTTTCTTAAATGTCTGAGAATTTTTAACAAAAATAATTTGTAAACTTATTGGAATGTTTTATTATTGGAATGAAAATATTTACTTCAATAACCGAAGACTTTTCTGAGTAGTCCGTTGTCGTTATATCGGCATATGTTGTTGTCGTTGACAACGTTGTTTCAAATGTTGTTAAACTGAATGTGGTTGAGACCATTGTTGTTGTCATTTCTGTTGTTGAAATTGTTGTCATTTCTCTTGTTTCCATGTTTCTCACGGGTTCTTCTGTTGTCGTTGTTGTTGTTGTTGTAGGCGCTAAAATGCGTTAAATAATTAACCTCCAAACTCATCGGTGGGACGCTTCTCCTACCAAGCATTTAAAACGCGGTTTTCTAAGTGTTTACTTTTATCAAACGGAACAACAGTTAAAATCAACATAGATTCACCAATTTTGAAACAAAAAAATGAATAAAAAATATAGTGTTACTTGATAAAAGAAAAACAATTAAACATTAATTCAAAAGAGCAAGTGACTCAAAATCGTTACGATTTTTCGACTCACAAATCGTTACGATTTTTCGAATCACAAATCGTTAAGATTTTTCGAATCACAAATCGTAACGATTTTGAGGTAGGGAGTGTAAACTTACATTTTTGTTTCCAAAGACAGCTTTTTAGAACCCCGATTTGGTCACTAAGTAGTGTTCACAAAAAAAAATTAAAACATGTGTTCAAAGGTTAATCGAAAAGAATTTTCACAGGGTACGCAGTTATCTTGCGAGCTTGGTTTTGATAGGCAGATTTGTTTACCTGGACAGTCCAATTTCCCGATTCTAATTTTACAAAAGGCATTTTGGTCAATTGTTCCGGTATAACGAACAGTTCCCATAAAACGAAATGTTAACGGAATTGTGCCATTTTCATCAGAAGTTGTTTGAAACTGTGCCGGTTGGCCCACCGTTGAAGTCGTTTTCATTTGTCCGTTTATTGTCATTTTGTAACTTCGAGTTGAGTTCGTCAATTTTGAATCAACCATATAGTATTGGTAAATTTTCAAAGTATATTTTGACTCTGGTTCGAGATTGTTGATCATAAATTCATGTATCGGCGGGCCCTCTTCTCCAATTGTTTTGAATTTTCTAGAATAAATTGTACGAATTTGCCCGCAGGTGTTAACATCATTAAAAATTGTAATTTACAATGATCATTACAATTGTAGGGTAAATAAGATTAAGATTAAATAAGATTAAGGCTGAATTTGGGACGCAATTAGCGAAATAAAAAAAGAGGCGGCCTTTGAAGAGGTAGACGTATTTTTCAATACGCGAACATTTAATTTGGTTCAACTCTAACCAATCACATCAATGTAAAATGAGATGACCTCTTCCATGGCCGCCTCTTTTTTTTATTTCGCTAATTGCGTCCCAAATTCACCCTACTCAAATAATTCGTAAAATTGCTCATAATTTTCAAAATTATATTGGGTTTATTTGTTTATGGATGGATCAATACCGTTGTGTACAAATCAAACCCGAAATTACGAAAGTGCACTTTTTAAGTATTTTTTTACTTGTTTTATAAATTTGTTTAGGTCTGTGTGCACTTCTGGACAACCGACAAGTTCTGGACAACCGAAGAGTGACGTTTGTAAACAATGCTAATGACCCGTCCTTAAAACTTAATTCGCAAATTGATCGTTTTGTCAATTTCAAGTCCGCTTAGGCAATCAGTACTGAAAACTATGACAGCCAAAATAATACATGCAATTATGGAATTGAAAAAGTATGAGAAATGATTAAATTTTTCAGACTCAAAATTAGCAAAATCTATTACATTCAATCTACTAATTTATTAATACATTGTAATAGAATTTCAAAAAAAAAAGATTAAAATTATAAGGTCGATTAAGGTTAAAAGTGGTCTCGAAAAAAAAGTGATGAATAATCGTTGGCCAATCGAGAAAAAAATATATCCGGCCAATGAGCGCGTTTTTGTAAAAAATACCGTTTGCGTACCGTTTAATGACTGGGAAGTTGACTGGGTTGTTTTCAACGTTATGCTTTAAGGTCACAGTTTTATCATCGAGTTCGGAATCATCTATCTGGATGAAGTCTTTCATTGAGTCTTTCGTTAACACACTTTCATAAACACTTGGGTCATTACATCTTGGATCTTAAAAAAATGTTTGACAATTATCATAAGAAGGAACCACCTAGATAATTCTATCGCAGTGATTTGCAAACGCGAAAAAATAAATAATGTTACCACTTGTTGGTAACGTTGCTTGACAGCGCGTCTGAGGCCTAGGTGTTAAGGCGCAGTTAATCGTCAGTTTAACTCTCAGGGGGAAGGACTTTTTGGTAAATCGAATTTTCTTGAAAAGTTGAGGGGGGGGGGTCAGCCTCCATATGCCTTAAATCGACGAAAAAACAAATTGCATGTCTATATACACGCACTTCTCCCTTGGAGTTAAGGTATTTGTGCACTCAACATTTTTACTACGAAAGAATAAACCACGTAAAAAATCCGAAATTGTCAAAATTACCGGTAAGACAGGTTTCCTCTCTAACACAAAGGCCTTGAGTACTTTTGTACATCCCATAATATTCACATTCTGACGAAAATTTAATACACTCCTTGCTCGAATAACTGCCAGGATTGATAACATAGTCACAGGTCTGATCGCATCCCCTATAATAGAGTCGGGACGGCTCGCTGCGTCGGAGATAACGATGCCAGTCCCATTGTGCAAAAATTGCGTTTATCATATTTAAAACCAGTAACTTCATAGTCCAAAAATGTCCTTTTTGATGTGACGGATATTTCAATCGCGTAAATATAATGATATTACTTTTATAAAAAATAATTTATACTCCCCAATCCTATCATATTTATGCTCCACTGATGCAGAAACACCACTGGAGCCAGTGTTGCAGAAGGTTTCAATCTACAAAATAAGGTCGCAAAATAAGGCCACGCAAATAAGGGTCGACTTTGCCAAGTACGGGTCGGTTTTCTTTTCGAGAAAAAAAATATTGCTCGAAATAATGGTCGCTGATTTCCCGTGGACATTTTCTATTAGTTTTTGATCCGCGTATCGATATACAGTTGGTGACGTAACGAGTTGACATTTTCGTTGCCGATTTTTTCGTCAAGAACTGTCAACTCGTTTCACTTTGTCAACTCGTTACGTCACTTTTGCTTCTTTTTTTGCCCATTGTTGCCAAAGAAAACGCCCAAAAATTGTCTACTCGTTTCACTTTGTCAACTCGTTATGTGTCAACTCGTTCGTTAAATAACTGCATAATCCCAAACTTTGTTCAAATAAGTGCGCAGGCAGTGTATATAAACTATGACTTCTATAATACTACCTTATATGGAAAAAAGTTATTTTCCACCCAGTTATATTGTAGAAATGTAGTATTTCGTCACTTTGCCGCCTACGACCTGCGCAGTTATCTTACCGTTTTTAGAAAATACTTTTGCAAGATAATTGCGCAAGTGGCGTAGTCTTTAGTCACAATACGGACGCTCCCAATATGGACGATGTTTCTAATACGGAGGCTTTTTTGGTAGAAAGGGTTTCTTCCCAATACGGACGCTGCCTAATTTTGTGTTGTTATGGGCTATAACTTATAGCCTATAACTTATAGCGTATAAATTCGAAGGAATCGAACTGGCGGGCAAAAAAATGAAAAACCCTCAGTTGATAGAGCTGGTCTCGGGGATTCCAAAAAAGTGTATAAAAATATTTTTGGACCACTGGTTTTCGAGATACCGGTCGGTTTAGTTTTGGTAAAAATATTTTTTTCGCCAAATTTGTGCTCAATCGATAGAACACACCACGAGCGACATTTTTTCTCATAACGACGACGCAGGTCTAGTTGCTGGGTTTCGAGATACCGGTCGGTTTAGTTTTTGTAAAAATGAACAGATGATTTATATCACCCTAGAGACTTATAAATCGTAGAGTTAAGGTTTTGGATCAAGTCAGGTTTCCTGTCGCAAGTAATTGTGCGCATACGCAAGTAACAGATGATTTAAACAACCCTAAAGACTTATAATTCGTAGGGTTAGGGTTTTGGATCAAGTCAGGTTTCCTGTCGCAAGTAACTGTGCGCATACGCAAGTAACAGATGATTCAAACAACCCTTGAGACTTATAATTCGTAAGGTTAAGGTTTTGGATCAAACCAAGTTTCTTGTCGCAAGTAATTACGCATATGCAAATAACATATGATTTAAAGCACCTAGAGACTAATTATTCGTAGGGTTAGGGTTTTTGATCAAATTTCAAGGTCGTACAAATACTTTGTTACTATTTTGAGTTTTGAGATCGAGTTTCGACTTTTTAGGTAGTGTAGTAAGTTCTGGAGCGGTTTGAGCATAATTAGAAAAAATTAAAACCAGAATTAAACCGACCGGTATCTCCAAAACCAGTAACTAAACGTGCGTCGTCGTAAGGAGAAAAAATGTCGCTTGTGGTGTGTTCTATCGATTGAGCAGAAATTTGGCGAAAAAAATATTTTTACCAAAACTAAACCGACCGGTATCTCGAAAACCAGCAACTAAACGTGTGTCGTCGTAATGCGAAAAAATGTCGCTCGTGGTGTGTTCTATCAATTGAGCACAAATTTGGCGAAAAAAAAAAAAATTTCAGCAGAATTAAACCGACCGGTATCTCGAAAACCAGTGGTCCAAACAAAATTTTAGACACATTTTCGGAATCCCCGAATGCAGTTCTATCCCCTAAAGAAAAAATTTTTTGTCCGCCAGTTTGTAGCTCTCCATAAATTGTGTGAAAGTTAATTCCTATCAGTCTATATTCTCAATACAATTACAAAAAAAAATAAGATAAAATTTATCTGACGAAGCACTGGCGCATAAAAGCTACATGATAAAAAACTTATAATGACGTACTTTCTTATAAAAGCGATATGTCGACTGATATAAATTATATTAATC
>SCLG01001026.1:0-20938 GCA_004367875.1 Oikopleura albicans
TCTTGAAATTCAGATTATCTGATATCACACACATATTGGAGTAGTATATTAGCCGTAAATGAAATGGCCGGCAATAGGGATAGGAAAAAAGAACAATAGAGCAAAAAAAAATCATAAAAATTCATTGAATGGCACTCAAGTGAATACCATTGTTTTGTTCTAATAGATGTTGTTGTTCTTAAATTTTCTAGAACAACAAACAATGAGTCGAATTTTTTTCATGTTGTTTTCAGTTTACCACTTGAACCGATCGGTCGTTTATTTTATTTTTTTGCTGCGGACTGGGAATTTGGACCCTTATTATTTCAATGATGCCCATAGGCACCAAATTTATAAAGGCACCGGTAAATTTTGGAGAACGCCGATTTTGGCGAATTTGTTTATTTAGTCTATTCAGGTAGTAACTAAGCTGTCTCAGGTCATTTTCAACGCATTTGAGGATGATAATATACAGTTGGTGTGGTAACGAAGTGACAGTTCGGAACGAAGTGACAGTTTGGAACGAAGTGACAGTTCGGAACGAAGTGACAGTTCGGAACGAAGTGACAGTTCGGAACGAAGTGACACTTTTTCGGACTTTTTTGACGGAACAAAGTGACAATTTTTGACATAAAAAATTGGAAACGAAATTGTCACCATACCAACTGTATTGAAAAATGTCGTTATGACTTGTTAAATGTAACTTTTTAATACCTTCTAAAAAGGTAAACAAAACCAAAACAAGCCGCATTGACGGTGGCCGATGTCCACATGACCAATTCACTAGTTATGATGGGCAAAACAATACTCTGGGCAATGATTAACAAGCCAGACCAGTGATCGTTTTCATATTCGTTTATTAAAATTGATAACCCGTAGCCTACGGAACCTATTAACAAGGACTAGTATAAAATCGCATACACAGGCTACGCTGTTAACTGTCCAGCTTAGGGTCAATTTTCTAACGACGCAAGGAGGTGAATTTTTGGAAGCTTTTGGTGGTGGGTTAGTAATGCGCCTTATATAAAGCGCGTAGACGTTAGAACCGAACTGAAAATGACTGGAGGCAATGTTTAAAAAAACACAAGCTCATTTTCGGTTTCACATTACGTGGGTTCACATCGCGACTCCTAATTGGCCGTAGTCTGAAATTCACTATCAGGGCTGTTTACGGCATCACTCGAATCAACCAAAGAGACACCTCAAAGACAACGTAGGTTTTCAGTTCGCTTTTAACGTCTACGTGTTTTAAAACACAACATATTTGGGTTTTGTTTTTGTCGAACATGAGGAAACTCATACCGATTTTTAACGCATCATTTTTTTTTTGCAATTCTCTGGTGCGTGCGGCTATAAAATTGTTTAACTAACAAATAGCTACTAACATACAAAGCTTATGACAAACTCTGTCAAAGGATCAATAAGGTCTTATATTTTAACCATTATTGATTTTAGTACCGAAAATCAGAATAAGCGCTAGAACTTAAATTATAGTTCAAAGGTCCAAATTGTTATATGACTCCCGGTGTCAATTTCTACAAATTGTTTCAATGAGATTATTTTCTGATTCCAAAATTTTTATCGGCATATATTTTTCAAAGATAATTTATTTATACGATGAAAAATAAGGGTACTATCAAATAAATGTCATCCTAGCGTATAACTAGTTTGAAAAAGGATTGGTTGGATGGTTTATAGGACAATCATATGACAATTCGTATGACATGAATTATAAGCCTCATATCCGCAGTTGTTTCGTTTTCATCCGGTTTCACTCTACCCCAGCCATGAAGGTGGGTGCGGGAGGTGAGATAGAAATCTTTGAGTTATTACTCTTACTATATGAGACGTTTATTTGATAATACTTCGAAATATTTTATCTTTGAAGAAGAACTATGTGTCAAAACACTAGGTTTCACGTATTTTGAAATTTAATTTGACTATTTTATATGCAGTATGTAAATAAAAAAATGTTTTCAAAAATATATCTTTTTGGAGGTAAACTTGTTGAGGAAAAAGGTTTGGCGCGTTTATAAACGGCAGTGTTGCATTTTCTCAATAGATTTGATTTCTACCCAGATGACGAAAGGTTATCCCGGGAGATGAATGTTAATCCTTGTGTTTACTCTCACACTAATGTTGATATATATTTGTAAACATTTCGTATAATTTAGCAAATTAAATTTCAAATTCTGTGTAACATTGACTTTATATAAATGTTTATTTCCACATTTCGATAAAATTAGTAAAAAATATTTCGACAATAAAAGTAATACTGATTTTTGGTACTAAAATGAGTTTTGGAACCAACCAAACAAAAACTAATATGTTTGTTCTATTTGTTAGTTCATTTTTGAGGTACCGGTACTTTATAAGAGGGACATACTACAAATTTGACTTTATAAAGCGAATTTTAAGGTCTAAAATATTAGTTGATACAGCAAATTAAATCTAGTTATTTATACTTTGAGGATGTTTTTTGTGAAGATAATGAAAATGAGATCTAATATGAAAATTACCATAACATTTGTCATTGAAAAAATCTTGAAAGCGATAAAGATGGCTTGGTTGTCCACCCGAACGGGTGCATCTTAATTGATGTTATGTCGCAGTGTTGCGTCTTTATCTTGACTACAAATGTATAATCTGTTCGTAAATGTACGAAAGCGTGGTTGTAAGTACGTTTGCAGTCCAAGATTAGTAAATATCAAATGGTATGGGTTCGTAGCAGAAGTCATTTTATTTATATTTTCAAAAAATGCTTTTAATGTATAAATAACTAGTGTGAAAAATTTATTTTTCAACTGTTTTTTGCGGTTACTAATTTCAATATTTATAGTTTTTTTTCTCAAATGATTTCAAATAATTTAAACAGGTTTTGTATTTCATCTTTTATTTTTGCAATATGAATATGATATCCAAAATAAACGTGGTCAGCTGTAATTTGAAGCGCAGTGTTTTTGTTTCGAATTTATTTTTTTTATCTAACAATGAAATATGATCAGTGCCAATAATACACTTTTCAAAATAAAGATATACAAAAAATAAAATAGTTTCAGGAGAATAATGAGAGAAAGTATAATAAAATATAAAATGAGAGAAAGTTATATAAAGGAAAAAAAATATTGGAAAATTTAAAATTTTTGAATATGTACAACAAGTGATAGAAGTTGAAAAGGGCGTAAACCAGAATTTTGATATTCGTATAATTCGACATGATGAACAAAAACATCATTTAATAAATCTGAATACGACTTATTTTCGAATTCTTTCACTAGCGAATTGTAATCCTTTTCTGTACTAATTTTATACGTGTCGTTTATTGCACTGGCTTTAGAGGCAAATTGGAATTTCAATTCGTGTTTTTTTTCATTGGTTTCGGAATCAGACAGACATACAAACAAGAAATGGAAATCAATGTAAATCAAAAAATTTCCGCTGAGCTCACCAACCAGTTGCGATATTGCGTCAACACAGTCAAAGTCCGAACGTAAAAATTTTGTTATGACAGCTGAATCATAATTTCTATATTTGTTTTTATGTCGAAATATTGCTCGATCAACAATTGTATTTATATTTCCGTTAGAAGTCAAGAAATTTAACACGTTTTTAGGTAGTAAATTTTTAATACTTTGAGCATCCGTTTCTCCAATTTTGAATTGTTTTAAAATAAAATCTCGTTCTGAATTTGTCATGCTCATTTTTGTCGTTTTAAAAATACTGATTATTCAATTTCAGCGGAACACAACTGACTCTGTCGTTAAGGACACCAAGTTTGACGTGAATTCCAGTCAAACCGCTCTTCTTTGTTGTTGTTCGGGTCATTTTCTTTTCATTATTTAGTCTCAATGAACGAACTTCAACACAATTAGGCTTTTTTTCGTCATTGTAAAGCACATCGATATATTGGCTGAGATTCAACGGAAACCATTTAGGAACACCTTTTCGGCCATCTTTTGTTGTATCAGTGTCCTGACAATACGCATAATAGGACTTTGGTGCCAAAGCGACCATTTCGCCCTTTTGTGTCAAAAATTCAACTTTTAATTTGCCGGGGCACTTTTCATCTTCAATATTGTTACTCAGAACCAGCCATTGACCCCATACTCGTTTGAATTCGGCAAGTTTTTCGGGTTTCACAATAGGAAAAAAAATGCATTCCATTTGATTCCCTCGCGAATTTCCAACAATCTTTTTGGACTGTGTTGTAGCCACTGTAATTGAATCCGTATCTTATATTATAGAATTATTATTGTAAATAATTATACGTGGTAGTGTCTTTTTTCAAAATTTATGATAGATATAAGGTCATATTTATTTTATAAACGGAAAATTTGGGGAATTTATGAATTTGAGATCTTATTATGTTATAGTTAAATATTAAATATTTTTTCTTTCTGTATCTGTAAAAATATATATATTTCAGATAACTCACCTCCATAAACAAGAGAAAAAGACCCCTCAATTAAATATTTGTTCAAAAAGTCGATGAATTGCAATAACATCAATTTGGAGTGTTGGAGAATACAAACTCCGGCATGAACTGGCTTGGTGTCTTTGATTGTACGCTGATCCAAAATTACTTCATGAAATCCATCCTGGCCATCTTCAGTAGAAAGGTACGAATCCCTTTTATGTAACGGAGACTCAATCATACGTTTTAATTGTTTCGGATTTGAAACTATAACCGTTTTTGTAAAGTTTTCCACTCTCTCAGCCATCTAAAATTATTTTGTGAATGTCATTCGAATTTAAAAACTATTTAAACTGATTTTATCGAAAATTCAAATGAGTAAATTTCCTATTTTTAAATAAAAATATATAAAATACTCAATAATTACCTTTCCATATCCAGCATTTCCAAATATTTTAGCTGTGTTGCCTTTTGTTGGCTGGTTACTTTTTTCGGCTTCAATGCGCATTTTGGTTACATGCTCAACAAATGGTGCCAATGACTTTCGAGGTATGTATTGCACAAATTTAGAGATATTGGAAATAATCAGCCCCTTATGCATGTAGTACTGAGCCAAATTTGTTAAAAGTAAATGATTTTCGGCATTGAAGCACTGAATAACGGTTTCTCGTTCAAACTTTTTTAATTCGGGTTTTTCGAAAGCAATGCGTTTTTTCATGTACGGAGACAAAAAATCTGCTGTTATTTTTGCTCGTTTTATTATCGGGGGAAATTCCGACATTGATGTCACTAAATTATCCGGCGTAGTAATTGTACAAACTATAAAACCAAACAATTTTCCAGATTTTATACCGTCCAGTAAATCTTTTTCTGTTTGACGATTTTTCAAGATATCGGGTATTAGAGGAGTATGTAAATGCGTGATTGTAGGTAGTAATTGGTCGAAGTCGCACTCCCAAATTACTTCTAATTTGTAACCATTGTACCGTAAAATATCTTCCTTTTTCTCATTCCAGACTTTGTCAGTCCCGTTTGGATTACAATTTGGACAGTTTTTATGCCAATGGTCTCCATTGAACTCGTACACTTTAATACCATGATCTGTAGCTGCGTAGCCATCAACGGACCAATATGCGTCACGCGTTTTTGACGAGCAAATCTTTTTTTCTCCTCGATGATACTTTGTCTGTATAACAGTACGGCTACCGTCTTTGTTGAGTAAAAATTCATCTTAATTATAACAAAGATATTGTAAATCACAGACACAGCATTTTTGAATATTTGTATTTACAACGAAACAATATATTTTAAAGAACACGTGTGTAAACTATTAGCTAGAAAAACTCATTACAATTTTACTATGAAATAATAAATGATTTCGTTATTTAAACCACTGGTTAATCCGTACCTGATACTTGACGATAAGTTAACCACTGTTGCGCTTTAAATGAATGCCCCGAACACATGATTTTCTTTTTAAATTTTCCATGGATTTTTTCCCATAAAATTCCCGGAGAAGTTGGCATATCCTTTTTTTGGCACGTTAAATACATCGAAGTAAAATCAAGCGCAACGATCGATGTAAAAGGGTCGCCATTAGGTGCATATCGTGCCGCATGTGCTATCGGGCCGGGTCGATCATATGTACTAACGTGTCGTTTGTAAACATTAACAAGACCCCCCAGAACATTTGACCGAAACAATTCATTAATTTGTTTTTCAGCATTTGCAAAGGAGTAAATATAAGGATCAGACAAATTATAATTTCCAAACATTGCTTTCTGTGCCAATGAAGGTAGGGACATAGCAGTCATCGCGTTCACGCCAAAATATTGTAAATAACACCGAAAACAATTTTCTATAGCTTGTGCCAGAGGCTGTACGTCTTGAAGGTTGTAGTATTTTAAAAATCCATACATTGATCTGACTTTTTCTGGGTGATTTTTGGGCAAAAGTTTCCTTCGATAAAATTCCGTCTTAGCCAAAATATAGGACTTCATATTTGGTTTTTCTTCTCCACGTAATTTGGAAACAAAGGCGCTCAAAGGAGGAAATTTTTTGTCTGCCTTCATTTGATCAATTGATTCGTAATATGAGTACGGCCAAATACTTTTAGATGAAGGAGCACCCCAAACTTTAGCAAACTTATCGTAGGAACATGGAGCTGTGAATCTTAGAACATCTTTAAAAACAAACTTGCTTGTTGAAATTGAAAAATAAGATGTCATCTTCTTCAGTACCGATATTTTTGACGATATAAGACGCAATTCACTTAAAAGTACTGCTGCTATACAAGGAATATCAAATTTTCCACTGTTAAAGCCAAAAACATCCAATTTTGTAAAATTACTCATTACACGCTTATATCGCCAAACTTTTTGATAAGCTGACCATGGTGCCTTTTCAATTTTCAACTTTAGATACATCGAATGCAGCTTTTCAAATCCTATCGAAACCCACAATGGTAAAGTTTCCTGTTTCCGCTTCCAAATTCGATCCAGCTCTTGGACAAAGTTTTTTACAAGACGCTTTTCTTCGGCAGGATCCAATGTTTTTCTAAGCCAGCATTTTGGAGAATAATTTTCAACATTTGAACCAACGGCAATAGACATTAACAGTAAGTCTGCTTCCACAAACATTCCATTAATCGGCGCACATGTAGATTTTTTACGCTCTATAGTTTCTAAATCAAACGTTGCCAATATGTGACACTGATAATTCAATGCATCAAGCGGTAAAATTGATTCAGCAACCATTTCTTCGAGGTCATTTTTATTTTCTCCATAAGCAATCTGATGACAAGAAATTTTCTTTTCATTATGTCGTACACAGCTTTTCTCGTGACGAGTCAGCAACGATTTGTATTTCGTATTGAATCGGCATTTTGCCATTTTTGAGCACGTATATGTTTTTGGCAGCAACTTATTTGATTGTATGAGCGATATGTTTTCGATTAGCCCATGAGACGATAAAGGTAGCTTTTCACTCAACATAAATTGTATTTTACGTTCAAATTTAGTCTTGCGGGGTTTTCTTACAATTTCTGTATCGCCTTCTGCATCATATTTATATAAATGAATATGAATTTTGAATTTGTTTTCCAAATAACGAAGTCTTTTTTCATTGAAAATTTCGAAATCAGCTGGTATACCAATAAAATTCAATGCCTCCGAAAATGATGGAACTTTTAATAAAGGCATTTTTTTCAATAGTTCGCGGGTTTCTTCATTTGTCATAATGAGTAAAAATATTTCTCCATCAAGTCTGTTTTTGCAAAGATCACATTTTAATTCAGTACAACGGCCACATGTAGTAAATTTTGATGATCGAGCATCAGCAAACCAAACTGCATTTTCTAATGCATAAGGTGGATCCATAACGTATCTGTTTTTGAGTTTCGATAAGTCTCCAATTAATCCGATAGGCCTGATAAAACAAATTAAATGAGTAAAAATGATTTAATTAAAAATAAACAAAATACGTTTTTTTCTTACTAATAAGACATATTCGTCATAAACGTCATAAATAAAACTACGATTTAAAGGGGCAAAACTACGAGTATAAGGGGCAAAAATTAATTCGACGATAAATTCTGATCTTTCTACTAAGTTATTTGTATTTGATAACATACCTAGAAAACCATTTTTCTACATTTTCTTTATTGTAGTCATAAATATCCAAGAAATTGCTCAATTCAACAGACGCCATATTCCAAAAAGCTGTAGTGTATTTAAAAAATTGTAAATTCGGCTTATCAGATTGGGACAATAGCATACCAGTAAAATAACCCCATGGTTCGAGACCCTCAACATAACACGATATTTTTTTCATAACTGCTCTGATATTGTTTTATTCATTTCAAAAAAAAATGAACTGACAAGTGATTTTTTGTTTTACAGATTCATAGCTGGTATAAATACTCTTTGAAGACATTTCTGCTAGGGTGGCGGTATTGGCTTCTGGTTCCTTTTGCTGGAGACAATGAGATACGTTGAACTAGACAGTCAAAAGATTTTTCAAGGTCAGATTGTTGGCCATTGTGATTTTCGTTTTCTATATTTTCTTGAAAATCATTGTTTTCAATCAAATCACGGGCATTGAATAAATCGTGTTGAGCATTGTTTTGAGCGGCATTCAAATCTAATGAAATTCATTGTGATTATAACGTTTTTAAGATATTTATTTTACGGTATTTGTCAATTTGACTTTGTCAAATAATTAAATAAATGTTGTAAAGATTTTAATTTTTATGCATTATAAAATACTTTTTTGGACTTTTTTTCAATTTAAACAATATACCGTATATTAAAGAAAGCAACATATTACATGTTTCAAACTTATAATAATTAAATAACAGGTCTCTGGTACAACAAAATTTGTTTTTAATTACCATTATTCTCTTCCGCAAGACGAACAGGATACTGAATTCTATTTTCATTTCGGCTAAAAGCTCTTCCAATGTAAACGTAAGCCTGCATAAAATAACCATTTGGCAAAACAACAAAATATTGAAACAAAAACATTTTTGATAGTATTTTTTTATTTGAAAAAAAATTTTAACTTTCAGATAATAATAATAACTAATTCTTATGAACCTAGTTTTCGTCTTCCGATGACGTAGCTGTTGTGCGCTCGGAGTGGTGATCGGACTCAATTTCTTCGCTTTCTACGAAAGAGTGAATTATCATGAGATATCGTGATAAATCATAATAAATTATAAAAATATAAAAAAATTTTATACCTTCAGCGTGATCATCAATGTATAGTTTTGCAGCTTTTTGAATTTCTTCTCGTTCTTGGCTTGACATTTGATCAATTAGACGAGAACCCCTTTTTTGTTTTTTGATTGGCGTACTATGTAGTGGAATGCCATCCGATTTTCTTTTCCGTTTTGGCAGTTGTACAAAATCATCCGAACATTGCAAATTTTCAAAATCATTCATTAAGGTGTCTAAGCAGTAGGTGGCATTTTTGTTGATTTTGTCAAGCATAATTTCTATGAAATAATTCAGATTATTTTTAAATTTAATTTTATATGTTTTAATTTACCGGACGACTCTTGAAATTTATCCATGTCGGCTCTACTAGCTAGCGGTTCTAAAACAGCTATGCCGGATTTTATTTTCCCATATGACACACTGGCCGATCGCCGAAGTTTTTGCGAAGCGATCATCCATCTTTTTAATTCAGAATTAATATTTGCGGTGGTAGCTTTAGCCATTATTCTTAAAATATATATATATCGATTACTTTAAGGTTTCTATTCGAAATTAAGTTCATAATACAGTGTAAATTTTATAAGATTCGTCGTTCCAGTTCTCATTATAAACAGGGTTTTCCGATATTTTACAGATTATTTCTTTCATTTCCGCCATATGATGATAAAGTTTCTATAGATACTTTAAGTTATACATTTATTCAATTATTATAATTCACCGTTATTTGTTTCAGCGACAAACCGCCTTTGATTGTAATAATTGTATCGGCTTTTTTTGCATTTATGATACAAAAATACCTAAAAGTGCCCTAAAAAGGTTTAATAATTTGTTACAAAATCATATTAGTATTACCATTCCTCGACCAATTTTAGCAATTTTTATTTTCATCGGTATTAAAGACACTGCAACCATTCTGAAATTTTGGAAATAAATAAACCTGGTCTAGCTTAAAAATATTCTTAATAATTCAGTGTTTTGCAGTACATTCTGTTCTACTAATAAAGAATATTTTAACATTATTAGGCAGAATTATCAGGCAAAATGGGTGACATAAGACTAAAAATGACATCAAAAGTGTCAGTGTCAGATTCTACATCTAATATTTTAACATAAGTTGGGACCATTTTGTATTGCAGACATTCGATTAATTTTTCAAGATTTTTTTCTTCATTTACAGTAATTTCTGGGCTATTTAACTCTTGAACTTCTTTATTTAAAAGATAATAGTGCTTTCCTTTTTGAACGAATTCCATTTTTCCTTTTAATAATTGAGTTATTATTTTTTGACCCGAATATGTTTACATTGACATACCCGTAAATAAATTCAATTCGGAACGGAGGCCGATATTTTCCCACAAATTGGGTTCCCGAATTTGAAATTTAGCGTATACTTGAACCGTGCGAGTCTCTTTTTTTGGATACAAGGACAAAGATTTGAGATCAGTTTCAAAAAAATTGCTCATATTTGTCTGATATTTTTCTGTTATGCTGACAACTTATTAAACGGTTCTATTTATACTTGACAGAACAATGATTTTTTTTGACAATAGTCGTAATATGCGTTCTTTCATTTAAACAATATAAGTAATAAACACAAGACGGTTTTGATTTTTGAATAGCTTTTAATTGTTTTCATTGTTAATAATAGTGAATTAAAATGACAGTTTAACAAACTAAGCATAAATGTAAAGAAGAAAGAAAATTAAAACTTTTTTTGTCATAATAGCACTGGCACTACTCCAAATGAAGATGGTCGAAATCAGCAATCAAAATGTCTTCTGGTTCTGGCAGTCGATCAAGAAATGGATTGAATCGGCGGTTTGGCTCGGGATTACGCAACTGATTAGCCCGTTGTTCCAATTCCATGGGATGTACAATTTCTGGCCGCGCATTCCTGAAAAAGAAAAAATGTGAGTTTTGACCACAAAAAAGTGATCTTGCCTTTCTTCAATTGGGGGCGCGTTCAATCGTGTTATAACGCAGTTTAAAACACGCGCAGTTTTTTCACAAAAAAAAATTCCCGCAAATGTCATGCAAATCGATAAAATGACGAGCTGGCCGTTAGCAATAGACAGGGTTAAAAAACGGTAAAATATTTTGACCCAAAAGCGACGTATTTAGAATACTACTACAATATATTACCTAATTTTTTAACAAATAATTTATATGTCTGAAAGTCTGATTTGGCCAAATTTTGGTCTCAAAATATGTTTCCGCTTTTTCACCCTGTCTGTAAGTCGCACCCCGTTAGGCAATTGCAAAAACACTTGCTCAGCAGCCGGAGCCGAAATAGTTTTGACTTCTGATGTTGTTTCTTCTATAATAGGCCATGCATTTCGGAGTGGTGCGAAAAACGGTAAAAATGAATCGTTTGTAGTTTTTGTGTCTAAGGGGAATACAAATACAATTCCACTTTAGAAAAAAAAAATAAGTTAAAGCATATTGTATTCCCTAGCTTGATACTTTGTATCGTTAATTGTTGGCGTGTAAAGAGTCACTTTGTCAGCCAAATTGGTTTGCATATCCGTGAGGTCAGAATATATTGAAGCACCCTGTACAGGAAATGGTACTAATCCGACACGAAATAGATACACCATAACGTACAATTTCAGAAATTTTACAATATTGCCTGTTGAAACGGCAGGTCGAATAGACCTAAACTCAATTAAAGTTGTATTTTGGCATTTGCCAAAATTGATTATTTGTGTCATTTATCAAAATACAAAAAATAACAAAACTTATAGTTTTGATTTCGAATAAGAAAAGTCGCATATTATATACAATTTATGAAAAACGGTATATATTCGCTTTAAAAACATTTTTTTTTCTAAAACTGTAGATAACCGTTTAAAAAGGTGTTAAAAAACTAAAGTTTTTTTTCTCAGGAAAAAAAGACTATTCTAAAAATAACTATACTAAAAGGTGCGAAAGAAAAATTAAGGTGCGAAAATGTGCGTTATAGTGTGTTTCATTCGCGGGATTGTACGTAGGTTCTAATTCTGAAGTTTGTAGTGCATCTGAATGGACAGTCCGTGATACGATTCATGCATTCGTCACATAATACAACGAGATGTCCACAAGGAGCAAATGTATATGGTTGTCGTTCGCCTTCGCCGTCTGTAAAGCAAATAAAGCATTCGTCTGACCCAATCGTTCGTTTAATGATGGTCACCTTATCGGTAGGTGTGCGTAAATCTTCACTAAAAAGTAAATATAGTTAGGGTCAATATATTTTTATTATTTATAATCCCCCCTGACAGCTATAAGGTCACATCAGTTCAGCACTCGTTTTTAATTTAATTTTTTTAATTTTATTTCTTTTACTAAAAATATTTTTCATAATAAATTACACCTCTTCCTCCTTAAATAATCATATATTTCACAAATTATATTATTACTTACTTTTTCATATTACTCTCTATTAATTTCGCTAGGTCACTTTGCGTTCGATAAAGGTGCTGCCAGCATACTGCCATTGAATGATAAGCAATGTTGAAAGCGGAAC
Source organism: Oikopleura albicans (assembly GCA_004367875.1). Taxonomy (NCBI): domain Eukaryota; kingdom Metazoa; phylum Chordata; class Appendicularia; order Copelata; family Oikopleuridae; genus Oikopleura; species Oikopleura albicans. The sequence continues at coordinate 12,617 of SCLG01001026.1, forward strand.
TTATCATCTTGATCCACATTCGTAAGTGGTCGACGTAAACACCGGGTTCGTCCGCTTGGTCCAACCAAAATCGACTGTCTTTCAATTTCAAGTCATCCACAAATCGATTCACTGATCGTCGATAAAAATTCATGAAATTCATCACTTCACTGTTTGTTTGTAAATTCAAAAATCGAACGAATTCTGGTAAAGATTGTGCAGAGTTATCAAGAAATTCCCAATTATTCACCCAAGACGATCCCAACTCGCGTACGAACGGATTTTTATAAAAGCCGTACATCGCAGTTTGCATTTGGAGATTTCGGAACAAAAAACTGAATTTGACGTTTCGCAACAACGTTTGACTGTAACGTCGCCCGTCAAGAAAATCGTCTTCGGTAACAACGGCCGCAACATTGTGTTCCAAATAAGCCGTATTGACAGTATTTTGGCGTTTTGGCATGGGAATATTCAGATAGTTCAATTCGGCCCAATTAATAGGGTTTTTCCGATAAATTAGAAAAAGTTCAATCAAATCATTTGCTGAAGACTCAATATTCGCGTTGTCATGAATCTCATATTTCCGTTGTATTTCACTGAACGGTAATCGCTCCGGATGTTCATAAAATTGATAACGCGTTCGACGAATGTCAAAAACACGTCTAGGCTGCTCCATTTCATCTAACAAAGGTATATATTCATGAAAAGCTACTTCTTGGGGCGTTTCTGCGGCCCCAGAGCAAATAAAACATTTACAATTCGCTCGATCAAGTAAATTGCAAAAAATTTGTTGGGCGATATCCATAATAAATGTTAGTTATATTTAGAATTTATCGACTTTTGCGAAAAAACGAATATTTTTTTTATAAAACTGAGGTGCTAAGTCTGCTTATAAATGCCAAACTGCGCCGGTTTTTTGCGCTTAGCGCCAGAAATAGATGCAAATAAATAGAAGACAATGGATAAAAAAGTTATCATTCAATTTGAAATTTTATATAAAAAAGGTTTATATTTTTTTTATAAAAAAATGGATGCTTCTCAATGCACTACTATTTTCCAATGTGGGACTGACAGTGCCGCTGAACCGTTACTCATTGAAAATGAGTGTTTTCTTGATGTTTTTGATTTGGAAATCCATTGTCCTCTCGAAAGTGATTTTAGACAAGCGGTTTATGACAATGGGGTAGAGGATATAGTAGAAAACGGAGAAATAATTGATATGGGAGAGTCAATTAACGAAACGGTTCCCGCTAATGAGGACTTTTTCGTTAGAGCCATCGAGACACCACCGATTGCTCAACCCACTGTTACAAATTTTACCCGAGATGATGAAAAAGATTTGAAAAATGCCCTTAACGACAAAATCGAAGAAATCGAAGAGCAACAGATCTTGGAAAATGAGGAAAAGCTGGATTCAATCAAACTGCTCAACGAAGATGAGGAAAATGCGGAGATGCAATATTTACCGTATTTCATGCTACCACCCCTGCCGTACATTGCCCCAATGCCAAAAATTCCGACTATGAGTGCTCAACGTTGTCAACGCCGGGTATTCGACTTTCATGCCGCTAATGCAATTAAAGTCGTACGACCTCAAATAAACGATACAGAACTTGCTGGCTACCAACAATTCATTTTTGATGCCCTTCGTCAAGTGGATATGCCAAAGTAAATAATATAAATAAGAACAAATTGCTTATTTGTTTTGAAATTCATTCTGCGTAGGCAAATTTTCACAACTGCTGTTTTCTTTAACAATTTATTTTTATTGACCGTGAATTTATTAGCAAAAACAATAAAAGGTATTTGGAAATTACAGTATTAATTTTTCTATCCTCGAAAATTGGTCCACTCGTAATTCGACATCATGACTGGTCCATATAACTAAAATGCAATACTTAAGATATGACTTTCTTATTAGAGGTCAAGTTAGAATTTTATTCAGAAATTGAGTTAAATGTGGTTGATTAGACAAATTGAATAGTTATTTAATCATCTAGAAAAGCGAGGTTAATTTTGTGTGTTCGAAAATTGTTTCATTATTCGAAATAAAGAGGTGATTTAATAATTCTGTTTTTAAAATGCTTAATAATGTAAATATAGTATTACCTAAAGTGTAGTTGTCCGTATAAGCAGTATCTAACTTTAAATTTATTCCGAGCCAACCAGTTTCTGCAGGTTCACCTTGAAACTTGTGCGAATAAATAAAATGAAAATTTTGAAAATCCTCCGGTAGTATTTGCTCGGCACATCTATTTTGAAACAAACGATTTGTGCTCCGCAAAAATTTGTCGTAAACCATTAGAGGTGAATTATTTTCATTAGTTATAGGAAATCCTTCAACAGAATAACCGTTAAGAGTTAAATCAAACTCTGTAACAGCATGTTGCCTAAATCGCGATGATGACATGGTCATATCACCATTTAAAGCAACAGATGGAATTATTCCCGCAAATAAATAACTCGGTGTGTTGCCACCTATAATGTTTGATAATCGTATGATTGTATCTCCTTTTGGCAAGTTTTTGTGATAAACAGCAATTTCATCATATTTATACATAATTTCTTTTTTTGTTATCGAATCAAAATAGTTTCTTTGAAAAGGGGACGAATAGTAACTTGCTTTCAAATATACATTTTTTAACGTAATAACTTTTCCGTCTAATGAGTCATCCGCATCCGAGGGCAAATTAATAAGTCCCAAGTCAGCAAGTGCTCGATCAAAACTTATAATCATTTCGCTTTTCGGTAACAAGGGTTTTGAAGAATTCAATATTCCCATTGGCGGACGAAATAAAAAATTATACGTTGTAGTATCGCCCACTGAGGATGATAAACTCTTTCTTTTATCTATAATCATATTTTTTTTAGCTGCATTGTCTAAATCACTAGTTCCTATATTCCAGGGATCAAAATAACCGGTCGGATACAATCCTGTTCAGGGGATTGACAAACGATTTTTTGTGAACGTTTTTCTAATCATTTTTTGACAAGCGTTAAATCATTTTAAAGAGCTAATTTTTAACGTGGTTTTAATTCAACTAGTTAATGTTTGCTAAAAAAGTCAATTTAATTGAAATATATCAATCATGTCAACCCCCAACCCTGTATAAATATATCCGGAATTAAAATTACCGATGGTCTGAATATAATCTGCAAGATGGTATTCGTTTCTAAAAAATAATTTTAAATTTTAGAAAAAAAACGCTGACGCTTCATACAAAGATTTTGTTGATGTAATTAGCTGCGAATTTATTTCTACATTCATCGAACGAAACAACTTTGCCGCAAAACCATTCTCAGGTATTTTTGTTTTTGGGATTTCTACAGAAAAACCAATCGTCACACTAGGGAAATCAAGGCATAAATTGGGATCTTCTTGGATTACAAAAGTAAGTATCTTAGAGTTGTTATCGCGAGGGTAATGAGTTTTAGTGATTTTCGAATCAGCTTTGTAAATATTTTCACGATCTGAGGTGTTCGTTTCAACGCGGGCATATTCCGGTTCCATGACATCTTAATATAAAAAAAAAATAACTAAGCGTCAATTAAAATAATTTAATACTAAGCTATATAAGATATCAGAATTGTTCTCTAAATCTACGGAAAAGTTTCCTACGCATCTACTAAAGGATAACAAATTACGGTACAGCACAAAATAAATACAATAAATTCCGCAGTCAAAGGTATTAGGATTTTGCATAATTGGGGAGATAAAAAATTTATGGGTGAAAATGTATCTTTGTAAAAATTTCATCAAATGGTCAGGATAATGATCCCATAAAGCCCTTTTAAATCCAAGGGAGTCAAATATTTCTAGATTTTTTCTAGCGATCCGAATAGCTAACCAATGAGATCCGGGCAAAAATGATTCGTCAATATTCACAATAAAAGTTAAAGGTTTTATCACGTGCAATGAATTTAGCATATCGGATGAAAAAATTCCGGCAAAATTGTGTTCATTTTTTAAAATTGAAATTATATCTCTAGAACTCAGCGGTGCGTTCTTGACTTTTTCGATGATTTTTTTGGTTTTGAAATATCTACTATAGCGGGCCGTTTTCTGGATGAAATTTTTCCTGCGCCTGTTTGTACAGGTTTGATTCTTTTTTCGCCTTTTTCTGACTTCATCCATTTAGAAGCAGCCGCTAATTGTATAACAGAAGTACTAAACCCTACCATAAGGATCAGTTTTTAAAATCTCTATCTGAATGAATATATCTTTCAGGTCGACCTTTATATCCTGAAACTGGCGCTTAAGAACAAAAGACGCATTTTGAAGTTCATATAAGTGCAATGGTAAATAAACAATAGAATAAGGCTTTTGGAACTGAATCAGTTTTCGATTGGAAACAAAAGAAAAGTGTAAAACGGATTGTGTCGGATTGTTGGCAGACAAATCAACCAAATTGGAAGACAAACAAAGTAAGTCATTTTGTTGAATATTTCCATTGTTTCGAGTTGGCAACAATTCAACAAATAAATGGACAATACCAACCTTGTAACTGTATCTCCTATCTAAGTACGTACTCGGAAGATTGAAAATAACCTTATCATCTTCCAAAGAATAAGAGCCTTGAATACTAATTATCATTTTTTAATACTAAATTTAGCTCCCAGTAGTATTTTTTCCGTGTAATAATATTTCCGCTCTGATCGGCAATTTGGTAAAAATCAACTCCGTCCTCTGTAAATGTTTTTTTAACTGTGTATAATTCTTTAGTCCACGACCGTGTGTAGCCCTTTTCAAACAAGTTCTTTGTTCTCAGTAACCGTACCTGATCGCCCACGCGTAATCTCGGAGACATTTTGTCTTTTTGATCGGGAAAAAGATTTTTAAATACTAAACTTCTGTTTTGATCACTGACGTCATTGGGAGCCATTTTTATAGAACGATGATACGTTTTGTTGTAGTTTTCCAAAAAGGGTTGTAGAATATCAATCCATTTTCGTGTCCCATTTTGCCAAAAATACCGTTCTAGTCTACCTTTTATAGTACGTATAAAGCGTTCTGCGACAGACGCTTTATGTGGACCTTGAAGAGAATAATGTTTAATTCCGGAGCGCATAAATAATGCTTTCATTTTTGAATTGTAATACTCTGTACCAGCGTCTGTAATTATAGTTTGGGGTATTTCGGGGACCATTTTGAGCATTGTTTCCATAGCGATAGTTGCGTCAAAATCTTTCATACGGCGCATAGGTTGAGCCCAAGCACGTTTACTGAAAACGTCTATAAGGACCATTATATATTTAAATTGTCGATTTTGAGGCGACGAGTATGTACGATAATTAATCGTGTCACTCATCATAATCTGATACGGGTAGTAGACTTTTATACGACGTCGAGGAAATTTCCGACGAACTTGTCGAAATAACGAACTTGTCTGATTTGTTCGTAAAAAATCACGTATTTTGGTACTGTAGCTTGGAACAGATTTCACATTGGTATATATTTCATTCAAGTTTACCGCTATATCTGACTTCTTTTTCTTTGATTCGACGTTTTTTTTCTCTTTTAAAGGTACTATTTGATAGGATTTTTTTGGCAGATTTTCGTACTGCCCTCTTCTGGTCCTCATGTTTGTCAACAGAAATTACGGTCAATTTTTTATCAGCAATTATGCGGTAAGCAGCTAAAAAATCTTTTTCTGTTAAAATGTATCCACGCATTCCGGTTGTGCTATACGCAATTTTAAATTGACCTAATATATCAGTATATAGACGATAATTAGACAATTGCGCTTTTTGAGTTTGATCAATAAAAATATAAGGATACACAAGGCTATTATATGTATCACGTTCGGCTGCGTTATATGCGTCTTTAAGACCAAATGCTGTAGCAACTCGTCGATTTAAAGATGCATCAGCACAATTCCGGAATAAGGCCACATAATTACAACTATTTCTAATATCACGGGAATGTTTACCCTGTAAAAAATAGTTCTGTGTTACTAATATTACAGATAAGTTCCGTTTTCCAGAAATAACTTTGAACAACTGGCTAATTAAATCACTTTTTACTGCTGTATCTGCTTGGTCATCGATAACCAAAAGAGAATTTGTATTTAAAGACAAAATATCTTCTTTTTTAGGGAATCCAGCCTCGTATGATACAGGAGTATCTGTTAGTAGATGATAATCTACTGGACTTTCGTCCAAATAGGTCGGATAAAAATATTTTATATAAGTGAAATTATCTCCGAATAAAGTTTCTTGTTCTTTGATAATTTGGCCAATCAGATAAGTTTTACCTGATTGACTTGAACCAGAAAAAATAGCTCTAAGCGGTTTGATAAATTGATAATTCTCTAGTTTTCGAATTTCTCTTGTTAGCGTCATGATTACGCCTTTTGTGAAACGTAGTATATATACTACTGATACTATAACTCTACCGCTACCATGTGACGCAAAAGTGACAAAAGATTTGTGATCGAATTGTTATGTTTGTTGTGGTTTTTAAACCAACAATGATCTTATATCAAAAAACTTTTTACGTCATAGTTTTCAAAAGGCATGACCTTATAACCATGTGACTGAAAAAAAAACTATGTGCTTATATGAAATTTCATTTAATAATATACTCAATTTCATTAACTGCTAAAAAAATACAAAAGACATGCATTTTATGTGCATGACTTCTGCATAATATTTGTTCATAAAATAAACTATTGAATATATCATATATTATATATGACTGTCAAGAGTGGTCATTGTCTCTAGTCTTTTGTTTCATTCATAGCGCTTTAATTTTACGATTTTATTACAAATTGGTTCTATTGTTCTTTTTTCCTATCCCTATTGCCGGCCATTTCATTTACGGCTAATATACTACTTATTGGCACTACCGGAAAACCGAGAAAATTTGCCATAAATGGTCTCTTAAATGCTCTCTAGCACCAAACCATATCTCCTTTTTTGACTTTTTCATTACACCAACGTAATCTACGCATCTTTTTTTTTCTGCAGAAAATTTTCTCCGTTTTCATGTTTCTCCGTNTGGGCCGCTTAAAATAGAGATTCCGATGACGCAAGACATTCTTATGGAAAAACTGATTGAAATGCAAAAATCCGATTTTGGAAATAGTTTTCGATTATAAATATATTGCAATTATTTGGCCCATAATTTTAGTTCTAAAAAGGTGGTAATTTGTGGTCGATAAATGGATCAAGAACTGGCCGATTTTATCATGCCGGTAAAGTTCGAATCAGTCTAGAGTTTGTTTGTGATGATTAAATGCTGGGTTCGACAACACGATCTTTTAGAAAAAACGTTTTTGGAAGAAAAATTTATTAAAAACAAACAAACTTCCCCAAAACGTTATCATCAAATAACAGTAGAGGGGACTCGTTGCGGAACATGACAAAAAAAGATTGATTTACCACGGTTTTTCAAAAATTACCAGCCGGTCAGCGCGAATGACCAGCTGGTAAATAAACAAACCGCGTGGTCATTTTTTTTTTCGAAAATATTTTTTTTCTTATGTAAACAAACCAATATTTACTTAGTGATTCATAATATTTTTCAGCGTGGGAATATTTTTACTATCGAATAAATACGGTCATGTAGTAAATACTACTATATAAATAATACATGTACCATGCTTTCGCCTGTCATGTATGCAAATAATAACACCATAATTATTTATTTAGGTTGGATATTTATTGGATATTATGTGTTTTTCACACCATATGTTTTTTTTTCAGTGCGTGAAGATTCAAAAATCAGAAAAAATCAGACAAAAATCTGAAAAAATTATATTTTTTTTCTCAAAAACATGTTTTTTTTTATTGAAAAAATGGTGAAAACATATACCATCTGAGAAAACCTATAGTCCGAGAAAACATGTACTCCGAGAAAACACGTACTGAAATAAAACATATACTATGAAAAAACTCATAAGGTGATGATTCATATGTATATTTATGATTAGGACCGCGTCGAACCGCTGGTCTCACTGGATGGTTAATGATTGAACCATCCAGATGACTCGAGATGAAAAAAATAGCGTCCTAAATAAATACGCTTTATTTACTTTTGTTATTTATTTTTGGGCGGGCTGTCAAAATTTTGACATTTTTTGAGTAAGAATACTCTAGAATAAATAAATGTCTCAATTTTTTACCTTAAAATAAATATCGCTGGACCGTGTTTAACTTGGCCAAGTTTCTCTACCCTTATTTACTTTTGATTGCGATTTAGGATTTCTCAGCTCTCACGCAGAATTCATAAAAAAAAACCCAAAAATGAACTTGAATTTAATTTTGGATGTTTTTTACATTTCGGGTCTTTTAACATGGCCTTGGCTATTTGGGGCCCTAACGGGGAATCTCTATCAAACC